>JAUJYU010000017.1:0-28146 GCA_033995675.1 Nothrus silvestris
TTCCTTTTTTCTAAAAATATTCTTATTTGTCTTTTTATTAGAATTATTATAGAACTAAATGTTTAATAAGATTGAAAGAATACATATTATCCAATATTTATGACATAAAAATACAAAAATGTTTTGTGAAAAACGCATTATTTAAAGTTTTTTCAACTCCAAATATCTGCAATTTGTGCAGTGAGTCTTCAGTGACTCTAATCTGTCATTCATTTCATTAAATTGTCTGATAGTCAATGTATTTATGAGACCGAAACAGATAATAAGAAAATTTAAGATACAGTATATTTCAAATTTAAATTTATTCAATAATTCATTCTATGGTTGATAGCTATTCATTGATATGATTAATAGCCTATACTTTTGAATTAGTATTAAGTCTAGCTTTTATCTTTAATTGATGTTAAGATTGAATCCATAATATTTTTTATGTTTACTTTTGATTAATTATAAGTTTTTGCAAAAGATATTTAAATTTTAAATATATAAATATTGAATTAACTGATTTACTCCATATTTATAATAGATTTTTATGCCTTTATTTGATTTTTATCAATGAAAAAAATTTATCGAAACCATTCATATTCAATCTGCAAAGTGTGTATGCATTCAAGAATTCGGTCCTAATCCATAATTTTATCGCGTGATTAACCGAAACCCTCTTATCTTTCCTACTCTTTTGCTTTTGGGTGAAATGTATTTGTATTTCCCTTCACATAAACTTTTTTTTATCCAACATTAAAAGTGTTTCAATATTTACTGATGGGTTTGAATCCTATGCTTATCCCAATTCATATTATGATTTAATGCGTTGATAAAAAATGGCAGTTCAGCAGCTGTTTAACCATAACTTACTTTATATTTTTGGTATAGTTTAGAGACATCTGTCTTAACCATAATCATGATATCCTTCCCATAGAATCAATGGTCAGAAATGGTATGCATGTCTGATACGATGTATAATAAATACCATAATTAATATACTATATTATAATAAAAACCAATCCCTATTCTGACAAATTAATTACAATTGTGATGAATTATAAATCTTTTGAGATTATGTTTTCATCTATACTTTACTTTAATATCTTGAGAAGCCTTACAGTAGTGGCAATGGTTTGGGAAAAATAATATACTTTTAGCGCATTGACTCTAACCACGCAAACCCTGTTTTTATGGTTAGGTTTTATTGTAAACTTAAGTTAAAAGTTTGTTTATCGAATACATGCAAAGCAATAATAATATAAGAATAACGATGCGGTCACATGTGATGACCACTTTTTTAATATGAAGGCCAGATTCTATGCAATGGTAATTGGATACCGACATCCGTAATCGTTGCACAGAATAAAATGCGATGATTCAGCACTAGTTTGAGAAAAATTTGCTTTAATATGTTTTCTAACATCGAATTCATTAAACAATACAAAACTAGAGCGTGTATAAGAACTATTGTGAACAAAATTGCCAACACTTGGTTTGGTTCCCGTCATATAAGTTAATCATTTCATACAAAATTACGCTATGAATCACAATCACATATATTTCATTACAGATCTACGAATCACATAAATTATATGCAACAACAATAGACTGATAACTAACATAATTATATATAATATGCACTTTAAATAGCATTTCTATGGCTCCATTAGTTTTTTATCCATTTATTATATCTTTATATTATTAAATATAAGAAGTACTCAATTCATTCTCAACAGAAAACAAAATGATGTTGACTTACAAAATACTTTGCATTAATTAAAATTATTTAAAGAATAAATAATTTGTTTAAGAAATTTTAAAAAATTACGCAAAACTGGAAGATTTACATTTATGTGCTGTAGAATTATTTGAAAAGTATTTATGAAAGAAGTTAGTTCTCCGAATTTTTTTATTACACAAGTTATTAAGATTAACGAATCATTTCCTTACCTAAACCTTATGAACATTATTAACAACAAAAGGTAAAAAATAATTTCAAAGAGACTCTTGTTGAAGCTCTTGTTGGTTTATGTAATTAAACAAACATTCTCAATTCGCAATGGATTTTTATAATTTTTTATTCCAATATTAGCCTCCAGTTTGTAATCACATGAACAACAGTCGAACAAATGCATCCTTTGCAACTTTATATCTTAATCTTTATATTTATCTCTTGCTCTTCTATTTTTTGTCTCCTCTGTTGATGAGTTAATTTTGGGTAAACTATAAACAAATGACATAACAAGAAAGATAGGAATAGTAATCGGGATATGGATAGGAATGGGTGAAACTCTTGAACTCGCGATGAACAAAATGGCATCACATTAGTTATAATGAATAACTGTCTTTTCTTTTTTATGAGTGATTGTGATGGCGAGTACAGTACCGGAAAATCTTTGGATAAGCAAAAGCTGCGCATTTATCAGAGATTTTTGATCAATGAATGTGACAAATGGGATATAAAGCGTAGACCAAAACTCTGGCGCAGGAATTGCTAATAAAATATAAGTTTTTGACAAAAATAGTGCAGCAATTCTGCAAATGTTGTGACTTCTTCTCATTTCATCTCATATGTTATGACATATTTTGGAAGAAAATTTCCATTACTTGAGACAACAGTTGGGAATGAAAACTATTAGTTTATGTATCAGTCGAACATTCAATAAGGGGAGGAATAAAGCAATTGATAGATGAATTATCAAACGATAGAATCGAGAATGAGAAGTAATAACAATAAATAAAGTTAAGAGTAAGACCTCTGTGGCGAATCCAATCGAAAAAATGTAAGAACAGAAAGTCAGTTTCGCAAAGACATACAGTATATATAATGCGAATGAAAATAACACAAAAGTGTGTTTGAGAAGAGCTCAATCTCGTTACTGCTTAATGAGGATACTAGTGATGCAATTCGTTGAAACTGAAATTAGTTTTAGAGTTGTGACTACTCGTGTAATATTGGTTTGCACTACAGTAACGGTTGTAACAATCGTAAAGACACTCTCTAATAAAAATTGCAAACTTGGGAAACAAATAAGTATAAGTACCACCACTAGGGCTGTAACTAATGTATTACTGTAGTATTGCTGCAGTATTTGGTTAAAGCAAGCTAGCAACCTACAGGTAACTTACTAAACTTACCTTGGTAACTTACGTAAACTTACCTTGGTAACTTACTAAACTTACCTTGGTAACTTACGTAAACTTACCAAGGTAACTTACTATGTTCATTAAATTAGGCAACTTTACAACTCTGAATGCGGCACTACTGATGAGAATAGAATTAAGAAATAAGTAATGGTTATCTACAAAATTCACCTCTCGTTTTAGCTAACTTTTTATTAGAAAGACTGTGTGCCACATACTATTGATTAGGTTTTACTCTTTCTTCAAAAATAGGACTCTAATAATCAATTGAACCAAAAATAAATTGAGTGCCACTCCATTTAATAATAAAAGCTTTGCTCACAATTCTTGTAATATACGATTTCTTCCTCACTTTACTCAAGAAAAAGAGAAAGAAAATGCAATCGAAAGAAATGCATTCACATCACTATATATTGGACGAAAGATCACTCTTTTAGTAAACTGTATTCTACAGTAGAGACTACAGTACTTTTTGGTTAACTCACATTAAAAATAAAGAATGGAAGTAAATTCATGAAAGAACTATCCAATATATCCAATACCAAAATAAATGGCTTACTTTTTTTAGGGCTGAAATGCCTCACTTGAATGATTGCCACTAAAAGACATTTAAGCTTCACTTTTCTTTCTTAATACTGATGAAGGAGTGATATGTATTGAATAAAGTAAGGAAACACTTATACAGTGTATACCTTATACTGAAAACATTTTTTCTCTCTCTTTTGATTCATTAATGGTAACAAATATTTTACTGCAAATTTTTCAATCAAATGCAAGCTTTAAAAGTCATGTAAATCTTTATCAAAATGATTGAAGTGAATCTCCACTTTAATGCTTTACTTTATTTTATGATTTTATGGGAAGTTTTTTATCGTGTGCTCAACTGTAACTCTACTGAACGTCTTATCTGTAAAAAATTTGAGTAGTTTTAATACTTAATGCACACAATTGATTAGCTGCTCAGTCTATGCTTTCAATTTATTGCATATATGGCAGCTTTGAAATGAGCCAAAACCTGATTAATCACATTAAAACTGTAGGGAAAAAATAACTCAAAAAACTCTAAGAATTAAGGCTAAGATTAATAACCTGTGATAGTTCTAACTTATTCTCAAATAGAGTATAGAAAATATCATCAAAACTACACAAGTTAAACTTGTTATTATTATCTTATCTGAAAACGTGCTTTGATTTTGTTTGAAGCCATCTATTTATTTTGATTACTTCACTTTTTCACAACTCCACTAATTAAGAAAAGGTGTTGTCTTTCATATCATTTTCAAATATATTTTCAATAAAATAGCGTTTTTCGATATTTAACAAATATTATCTCAAATCTCAAAATATATTCAGCAATTTTTCTCACATTTCATTTTTGTTCAACTTTAAGATAAAGTTATGTTAAAACAGTTATTTGAAAGTAGAATCACTTCCAACGACAAATTCAAATATAATGGACTCTATTTGAATATCAGAAGCAGTTATATAATGCACGAAAACCAGATTCAATTTAAAAGTTAAGTTATACTTAATATGAATCGCATTGAGTTCAAGCTGTTCTCCACTAAATTGTGCGCACAAGACATGAAATAACAAAAACTAATGATGAAAAAGTTTGTGTTGACCGATAATCATTTTATAACACGATTGTTGCTCTCATGCCAATGATTGGACTCACAGAAAGAAGTATCTCATGCTTTGGTCACAATTTCATAAATGATAGCTTGAAAAAAATTAAATGTGAAAAATCGTTTTCGATTAAGAAAAACTGCGAAAAAGCAGAAATGTATTTTGGAGTCCCTGCCATTCGCTTGCATTTGATTCTCATGTCATAGACTGTACATTTTGAGACACAGAAAACCGCCAGTTCACACACACTCCTCATAACCTGTGGAGTACTAAACTGTACAAATTGTATATATTATTTGTGGATTCAGTATTATGCTATGTATATAGAATACAGTCAAACACACAGGTAATGAGGTGTGTGTGCGTGAACTGGCGGTTTTCTGTGTCTCAAAATGTATATGTATTAGTTTTACTCAGTCTCGACTCGAGTAATATAAATAAACGGGAGAATGACTTCTTTGACTGTCGACTCGTGTCTCGTGTAATATTGTTCTATCGATTGAAACGTGTTTTCTTCTTATGCATTACACGGAAGGAAATGCACCGCTTTTGAGACACTGGTATTCAGTGATCACTATTGCTGATCACTATTACTGCTCACGCATTGCTTAGCCATAAATCTTTAGATCACATAAGGTATCAAACATTACAAACATTATTAATGAAATAAAGACAAAAGTCGTGACAAAGTATTAAATGTGAAGGACTCGAAAAAATAACTTTCACAGCTTTTAAGATAAGAAAAGTAGAAAATAAAAGATTGAGATAAAGTATAATTAATAATGAAAGAAGATATATAAATACATAAGCATTGAATTACAGCTACTTTGATACTTAGTCTGTTATATATTTACTACATTATATTCACAGTAGTGGTTATGCCCAAAAATATGATAAATTATTTGGGTTTCACTTACAATCTGCCCTTTTTTTATGTTGGGTTCGACACTTCGCGTGGGAGACCATCTGATAAAACTGAAGAAAAAATTTTATATGAGGTTAATGTTTCTTAAATATTCTTTTTATAATATAATGACGATCTCTGCAAATGAATACTTGTTAATGATATAACAAACTTATAGCTGTCAGATAGCGATGGTTTGAGAGAAATAAAACTAATAATAATAAACATTTTAGTTAGTTTTTTTGATATTACATACCATAAAAGTTAAGTACAAGTATCGTATAAGTAATTAATTCTATTATAAACAAACACCAAATGATAAGAATTTTTAGATAAATTAATGTTTGCAATGTTTCACTCAACAGTCTCACTCTTATATATTTTTATTAAGTAATGTGCCATTTATTACAAAAAAAGGAGGAGAGCTTCGATCGCTATTACCGTTAAAGCCAAAGATAAACTCGTATCTGAAATATCACATTCGTTTGAGATCTGTTTTATGCTATGAATGGCAAATATTGTACGTTTTTCAATCTCTAGAGACTATTCTTATGCAAACATTAATGTATTTCTATCTATTCGGCACATGTTTTTTCTGTCCATACGCTTTGTGTTTCTAAAAGTGGTGTTCAGTCGATGAATATTTATATCGAATTTGGGAAAATACTGATAGATTTTTAATTAAAAAATCGTGTCTTATTCTAATAATAGTAATTTATGATATGTTAATAACATGTGCATAAAGTATAGCTGAGATATCATTTTACGAATATTATGTAAGTTATATATGTTATACGTTTAGGTCAATAAACAGTTACCATACCTGTACTCATGTCGACAGATTTTAGTAGCTTTAAATCGGATAATATCTAAGCGAATAATACTATAACTTAGACATAAATAATATTTTAATGAATTTTATTGCCAATGAATTATTTAAATAAAAACTAGAATTTTAGATATTTAGTAGAGAAAAATACTGTATAAGGAAGACATGACTTAACTGCATTTGATAATATTTGGAAGAATACTTGAGCCCTTATCTTATACTACCCTTAGTGGGAATGTGGAATAGACTCAACCAGAAGACAGGCAGAGTTTGAATCGCTTGCAGGGGTTTTGTTTCCTCATGAGTGGAGTGCCTAACACTCGGTTCATCATAACAGCTAAGTCTCAATAGAACCGAACCCCCGAACACTGCCAGTTCTGCCAGTTTTTTTGGCTGCGCTCAACACTATTCACTGTGCTTTCATTTCAAGTTAACTCACATTTATATTCGTATATTTGAATTGTAGTACAAAATGTACTACAGATTCGTCTGATTCGTGTTGTGTTTGTCGTAACTGTAAATTACAAAATACGATATGATATTGAGTTAAATAAAATAGAGAAAACTCTTTCTAAACTAATTATGTCTTCGTAATAAAAGTCATGCTGTGATGAAAACATAGTGTGTGTTTGTGTTTAATATACGCTTTTAATGCTATTAGTGATCGATTAATGATGAACTCTAATGATAGCAGATTATTGTTAGGCTTTTATCAAATTTGGATTATTATGATTGTTATTATCTCAGTTGAGAACGTCTTAACAGCTGAAGAATTTCTATGTAAGTCTTGAACTAATAATAGTACTGTTCATATCAGATATTGTTTTATTCCGAAGAATATTCTGTACCCTTCTATGAGTCGATGTATTGTTTATGAAGTTTGGCTAACATTTGTTTGAAACAACTCTTCACTAAAGTTAAAATAATGCAATCAGATAACTAAGTGACACCTTTGTCTTCACTAAACTCTTGAATATATAATATTATCAGCTTTAAAGTGAGGAAAGGAGAATCTACTATCAAAATATTATAAATTTTCAATTCGTGAGCAGAGTAGTAGCCTTTTATTGAATAAGTATATAAATAACTCGAATCCATAAAAGCGGAATTGCAATTCTGACAACTTTTATGAGTTTTGGCTTTCAATCATTTATGTTATCAAAACCTAAATAAACATAAATTTTATAATTAAGAACTTAGTTAAGAAGAGTTAAGATAATGAAAATCTTAGAGATTGACAATTAGATCAGATTAAAGCATATACGCAGAAATGTTGTGCGTTATTGACCAACAAAATCACGTGATTTGTCCCAAACCAGTTGTTCCACACAAGAAAAGCTCTTTTTTGGAAAAACGCATAATTTATTGATATTTTGTTAGTATTCAAGTCTCGAAATGAGAAGCTTCTCATCTCTCAAAACAAGACAACAACATCTGAAAGACTATAAATTATAAGCAATCAAATGATGTGTCAGAACATGAAATGAACATTTTTCAATAGCAATTTCCAGTAATTAATGTTTTTGTTGGCCATAAATGGTTTGAGGCGTTTATATATTTAGAACTATTATAAAAATTAATAGCCATTAATAGTCTTTCTAATTGCCAATATTTTAGCCATCAATTTATTCCCGATGGTTGAGAGCATTAACACTGCTATTGGTCTTAAAAAAATAGTTCAATGCTTTTAACAAAGTGTTCATACGTAGAGCAGATGTTATGTCCGCTAATCATTTCACTCAAACTTGAGGTTTCGTTAATTTGAGCTCATATTGAATTACAATTAGTCTATCATTAAAAAATAAATTATTCAATAAATACAATTGATTCCCTCTATGTTTCACACAAAAATTTGGAAAATCTATTTGTTTGATTCTAAAATTGCATATCTCTGGCGCCTTCACTACAATTATGATAATGCAGTGCTTGTATAATGTCTTATGTCTTGTAGTTTCAAACGTTCAATATTTACAGTAATGTTTCTCTTATACTCACAAACATTGATTCATTCACTGTTTCATTCATTTGCAATAATAATAATATACACCGAAACTAAATTTGTAGAAACTCTACCAGAAAAAAGTTAAATTTAGAATGTTTTGAGTTTAGCTAACTAAACTAGCTAGCTAAACTAATGTCAATGTGTCTCTTTTTCTTCACGTCCGGCTCTCAGTATTTGCCTTTAATTTATTAGTAGATGTTTATTATGATAAAAGGCTTCATAATCATTATCATTGTCATTGTCCTCACCATAACTTTCTCTCACTTCACGCAGTTGTATGGCTCGCGACTAACAAATCATTGCCATTACTTCAGTGTCCACTATATCTAACATTTACGCATTCAAAGAGAGATAACGTCCAGACCAGTCGATAGAGTATATAAGTAAACATATCAGAGGCGGACTCAGCTCTCTTTCACTTTCATTGAGTTCGTGTCAACTATTATTGTTAGCCATAGAACTGCTTTTCAAATTAACTCAAATGCTCGATATCTTGCATTCATTTAATAAATGAAAGGACTCTTTAACCAAAAATATTATGTTTTACACTCAACTCTCGTTTATTTTGACACTCAATAGACTATTAATAAGTTATATAAACTAACAGAAAAAATTATTGCCAAAGTTGTAGCAGATATTTAATTTTTTAAATTAATAATAATACTTCTATTCAAAGTCACACAAAAGATATTATTTATTTGGCTTTATTTAATTTGTTTAAATTCTAAAATAGAAAATAAGTTTCATTTAATACTTTTTTGTGTTCAGTGAGTTCTACGTAACGAACAATTGAATTACACTAAAGTGGGATAAATATTGAGAAAAACTAGCGCTGATGAAGAGGGTCTTTATTAGATATAACGTTATGACCCGAAATGCTTTTCAGACCCAATGCCTTCCACACGCTTTATGAGGATTAGAGGATTCGTAACAGAAGCGTAAGCGGCGAATAATGTGGCCCTTCTGTTGGGTTCAGTTGTGTACTGCTCTGAGTTTATGTCCCATCCCATCAGAATTTCGTTATCGTTTACAAATCCATTTCCATTTCAAAGGCCCCAAAACTATTGTCAATGTTATGCAAAGTTAAATATGTATATTGAGAGCGCAGTTAACTCTGAATGGATAGCAAACTATGATTTTCAATATTCGACAGAGGAGAGACACCATCCCTATAATAATAATTATGATTATTTTTATGCACCTAAAAAGCTTTCACATTACCATAAAGTTAGCGATTTTATGCTAGGCTTTAATGTTGGGGACAATTTTGATCCGAAACTCCTGAGTTTGATTATATAATTGATGACATTGAATAAGTGAAACTCATATTTTAATGACTAAATCTAGCGTAGGGTTAGTGTACTTTTGGCTGATATTACAAACAAAATTCAAGTCAATTAAGTTCGTGTCGCGATAGTAAACACAAAACTCGTTTCCATTTAGGTATATGTGAGGCCCCAAAACAAATTTGTCCTTAAAATGGCTTTAGTATTAACACTATTTTTAAAGCTCAAGATTTTGTTAGTCCAATCACTGCTTTGAAAGGAAGAGAGTATAAGAGAAGAATTAAGGTGTGGTGTATATCATCCATGAATTGAACTTTTTAAAAAAAGTAATGGCTATAAAAGTGTTTGTGTTACTTAAGTTGGTTTTATTAACCACCTGTACTGCACATTACATCATAGCTATGATTATACTATTGGTAAGAGTTAAAGATAAGTTGAGGTAATTTACAAATAAAAGTAACTTAAGTCTATATACCGGCAGTTCTAACATAAATTTATACAGAATTATCTTAAAGATGATCATAAAAATAGAGACTAAAATAAATGCACACCAGATAAGTAGTGGGCAATAAAGTAAAGAAGCGAAACCTTTTAGCGCAATAATTCCTTTAATCATTTCTAAAGGTTTTTCTATTCATAATACATATACTGAAGGATAAGTACAGTACATACTTGAGCTGCATATTCAATATCGTATACATTTGTAATTTAAGTTATGTTATATCATATAACTTATATGTGCTTTATATCCACTTTAATTCTTTACTTTTACAATATTAATATCATAGAAATTAAAGAATGCATTTCTGCCTTTGTGTCTATAGTATAATATTTCTGTATTAATCGTTAGATAATTCCTAATATGACTTAAATTTGTGCTTAATTTCATAAAAACACAAATTAATCAACAATTTAATAGATAATAATTTCTGTTGTCCTATTTTAATGACTTAAATGATTAGCTTTTATTGTGAGAGTAAAAATGCTAATAAAAGTTTTATTTAATTTTTAGCACAATTACGTCCTCCGCGAATAACAGAGAATCCGGACAGTGTAGTGGTCAAGAAGCACGAGCCTGCCACGCTCAACTGCAAGGCTGATGGCAAGCCCACTCCTACTATTGAATGGTATGTGATTTTCATTTCAATCATTACATTTTTTTTCTTAAACTAAACTTAATTAATACTTATTTAAAGGGACTTCACTTCACTATTTTTTAAATAAGATATAAGAAGTTATTCATTTTTTTGGATAGTTATTTAGATTTACCGATATTTAAATAATTGAGTAGCAATTGCTTATTTCAATAGACAAAGATTGAGCTGCTCGACGCTCGAGATAAGATAAATTTTGACGCTTGAGCTCAACGATAATATCAATATTAACATTGCAAATAAGTTATTACGACGTTTACTCCATTTATTTTTTTTATCACTTATTAATTGCAAAACTGAATATATTTGCAATTTTTTAATGTTTTACTAAAAATACTATATATCGTATATCTTATATGTAATCAATATGATATCATTTTTAATTTTAAAACATAAATTAGGGTTTCTTACGACTTAATTAAAACTAGCGTTATTAAATTTATTAAATTTTCTATGCTAATAATTATATTGAAGAAAATTTAATAAATTTAACATGTAAAATGTAAGTTACCAGTGATAATATATTTACCAGAGTTACCAAAATGATAGTTAATTGATTAATTAATATGGGCTATGCTAGTTCTAAAATTAAGAAAAATCATTGCAATTTATATTGTTAAATTTATGTTTTAGTATATATTTATTTGATATTTATTCAGAAATAGAAAAATATAAAAGAATTTCTGGTTGAAATCGTTAAAATTTTAAAAACACATTTTTCAGAGGTTTTAATATAAAATATCTCTCAACGCTATATAAACTTAAAATTTTTCTAAAGATCTTCCTATTTGTTAAAAGAATTTTAACGATCTTAATTGCATACTTTTTTGGCGTTTTCAGTGATATCATAGTATTAAAATTGATTATTAGTGAAAATCTAATAATAATTTGACTATCTAAATTTGTTTTTTTATTGCATTATATTTAATAAAATTTTCTATTAAATAACTTATTTAATCAGATTCTCTCTTTATATCAATCACAGAAATTATAGTAATTTAATTCAAATTTCAATTTACAATTTATAATTTTTACAATAATCAACGAATTTAAAATCAATGAATCACTATTATTAGATTTATTGAATTCATACATTAGAATTTTCTAATTTTATTTTTAACCAAATTAATTCAGCTTAAATGAAATCCTTCACTTATCGCTCATTTTTGTAACCGAGAGCCAAAACTCGAGCGCTTGTCATTACTACCAACGGATCTTTTTTTAGATCTTTAATTTTATTTTCATGTTTATCATTGACAGATCAAGTAATGACTTTATTGTAATTTAAAAGTATTGAAATACAGGTTAATCTTAAAATACTTAATAGCTTTAAATTATGTTAAAAATACTATAAATATATGAAAATCTAATATTACTTTTCACGATCACGAAGTAGAATAAATTGTTAATATTATTTGATGTTAATTAAGCATTTTATGAGAACTTCCCTATACTTCAACACTTTCAAAATATGCAGACTTAGCAACTTTTGTAACACCTGTACTTGTTTTTAGAAAGAGGTTAAGAATTAAATTTCAAGTCTTCGCCCCAAAAGATATATTAGATGACACTTTAGTTTATCATATTTTAGTTTTGATAAAAATTAAAAAGTTTCTTGAAATATAATATTTATGATTAACTCTTGAAATGACTGTTGGTCTGAATAGCAGATAATTACAGTCATAAACTAAGTCGAGCTATAAATGCTTATTAAATATGCATTTCAGGTACAAAGACAATGAATTGGTCCACAACACAGCCAATCGGATGGTTCTTCCGAGTGGATCATTATTCTTCTTACATGTGATCCATAATAAGCGTGACGGCGATACTGGAGTTTATTACTGTCTCGCGAAGAATGAAGTCGGAAAGACAAAAAGTAGAAATGCAAGCCTTGACGTTGCGCGTAAGTCATCTCATTTTAAACTTATTCAGACCTACGCCTTTGCAGTGCAATTATATGTCTATCAAAACATACAATATTTTATATTTTCAATTTTCAAACTTTCAATTCTAATAAAACTTATTTGAAAATAATTAAAAAATTCCACAAATAATCAAAACTCTAATATATTTATTCAGTTGTCGTTCTCTTTCAAATCAAATCATAATAATCTTTCAATTCAAATGTACTATCAGTTTAAAGATTATATTAGAAGAGGTGAATGTGATTGAATGGTACAGATGTTCGAGAGTTTGTTCAAGAGTTTGTTCTACTCGTCGCCATTCGGGTTCCAATTCATTGAATCAAAACAGTGAACCATTTTTGGGTGCAATAAAGCTTTTGATTCATTCCTATTTCCTTACCTCTGATTCCAACTTTTCAGAACAGAAGAGATGCTAAACTGTCTTTCAGGAGTTGAGTTCATATTTAAGTAAAACTGACTTTACTTTCAACTCAACCAAAATATTGTAACTTAGAGTGAGAACAGAGCCGGAAACGCAATGGTTTTCATGCATGAAACCCATAACCCATCAAAATGTGAAGTAGAGAGAGAGAGAGAGAGAGAGAGAGAGAGAGCGAGAGAGCGAGAGAGCGAGAGAGAGAGAGCGAGCGAGAGAGAGACCAACAAAACGCATCACTTCTAAAACAAAATATTTCTAAAAATAAGATGAAATATAATATATTCGCGTGCATTTTGCACAGAATATTGCACTAAATTTTTGTTTATTTAGATATGCATAAGAAGCAATGCGAATCAATTTGATTTCAGTGTTCTTACTCGACATCAATGGAGTCATTAGTCTCTGAGCATTTAATTTAAAGTTTACTAATTTTTCTATTTTGGTTCATTCAAATACCGACAAAATAGCAAACATTTTTTGTCAGCACTAATACGATATGAACTGCAAGTATTAATTCATTGCCTCTAAAAAACCAAAATACCATCAATTTTAATAAGCAATTTTTAACTCGTGTTATGACAACTAACGAGTATGAAGTTTTGTCATTTTTATACTTTAGTCTATCTGTCTGTCAGTCAGTTTTACTGTCCGTCTGTCTGTCTGTTTCTGTGTTATTCGAAATGACATTTAATTTTAATAGCATTAAAATGACTGAAGTTATTATTGAATTTTTTTGGTGAATCCAATATTATTTTCATTCAAAAAACTCATTTTATTATTATATTTATGAATAAAAACACATATAAATAAATTTACAAGAAATCAATAATTTTGTTCGCATTTTGTCAAAAGTTGAAAATCCTCAATAATATTATACTTAAACATATAATTTCCTAACAATAAAAAATTTTTACAAATAAATTATAAAATTTTTTTATAAGAAAACTTAATAAAATTGATGGCACACTAGAATGACCTGAGCCTTGTTTATTGTTAATTTATGCACAAGTAATACGATTTAAGAAATGCAATTTATAATTTTTAGAACTTGAATAATCTTATTTAGGGTTCAATTGTTTTTAATGTCAGATAATTAATTTTGTATAATTTTTTGATAATAATATTAATGATGAAGTTTAGCTTTTTTGATGAATATTTATTGATATGACTATTGAATCGGTTAAGATAAAGCTTGAGCTCGAGAAGAATATGCGAGTCAATCACACAGCGTAGAGCCTCTATGAAAACGTGAAATTTATTATACATATTATTACTTTTGTTCATAATGTAGATTATTTTTAAATTATTCATTTTTTAGAAAACTAGGTATTATACGAAACAGATTATACTGTAAATCATTAATAATGATACAACTGGAAACATTAATTTGCAATATATTATATTATTAATTTTTACTTTATTAGAATAAAACTCTTCATTAATTAAATTATATCATCCTGTCATTCATTTTTAGTTCAAAAGTTAAAAAAAATTTAAGTTTCATTTAATTTAATTAAATATTTTATTACCAATAAATCAATTTTAAAAATTGACTTTAAAATTGATTTTAGATAAATAGTCTAACATTAAATCAGGATTAGCTCAATTCAATCTCGAATCAGATAATAATTTTCAATTTGAAATCAAGTTGAAGCTCAGATTGACTGCAACAAAGCCTATGCACATAATTAATCATATGAAATCATATGAAATCGGTTTATCGTGAAGCCATTAAGTCATAGACAATGCATCTATGCGTGAAGTATCCATCATTTTATGATTTTTTTTCAATTATCAAACAAAACATTTAATTTAAAATTAACATTTTATTTAAGCTTTTTATGACTAAAATACTAACCATTAAACATACAGTTTTGAAAATAATTTCAATTTTTGAGTAGGAGTTAATGCAAATATTTTGAAAAAGTTTAATAATCAAACATTTGCTAAAACAGCTCTAGTGTTCAGTCAGTCCTATTTTGGAGTTCAATAGAATGCAAGTGGATTATCAACATTCCGTATTGTTATTAAGCTGACCCAATACCTACTCTTACATAATATCACACCTGCATTATAGCTTCTCAACCGCCTTTTTCATACGCCCTTCTCTGTTCTCATAGTTGTCTTAACGGCTACACTAACTTATTTTTCTCCGAAGTAATTACTATTTTTTGCTTCTCACTCATGAGTTTCAATTACTAGTTTCGCCTTTACTTGACTTTTATAAATAAGTCGAAATGAACTCATTTAATTAGTTTTTATTAATGCAAATTAAATGATAACATTAGGTTAACTATTAGTCTATAAACTGGGATAACAATTTCAAGAATTAGTTTAAAAGATAGCGTTTCGGAGAAAAAAATTTTTGAGTCAAATATTTTAGAGAAAAAATGTTTGAAGCAAAATAGTACCCCCATATTAATGTCAAAACAGCCGCTGAGTCTTTGGAAGCATTTAAATGCATTTTAGGTGCAGAATCAATGGCACCGGTTAGGCTCGAAACCAAGTCCTCCTAACTTTACTTAACTTGAGTTTCAACTTAGTCTCAGACACATCACTCATGTCAAAGCCTTAACCAACAAAGATATACCGCATTTCATTGCAGGACTCATTCAGAAGTTATATTTGTTTACATTTGGACTGAGTTTGAAAACAAAAGATGCGAGTATTGAAAATTTTATAAGTTGTGAAAGAAGACAACAAAACCACTCATTCTTTAAACGCCGACTAGAGATATCATTTCCTACTTTTATTGTTGTAATAAAAGTCTTAATCAATGTTCTAATTCTAAGGATAAAAAACCGATAAAAGTCTAAGACAAGCCTAAATTCGATACAAATAAGGCAAAAATAATTAATTAATCCAATTAAGACACAGCTGTCTTACGACTAAAAGCAATGCATTAAAATATCAAGGGTTTCAGACTCTGACACTTTAGGCTCTTATAACTTAAATTAAGTATTTAGCGAAGGATAAGCATATATCAGTTTTTAAAACTGAATCTTATAATATTGATGTTTTATAAAATTAGACCAACGATTTTAAGGCTCGAAAACGTCACAGCAGTTATAATTCTATATATTTTTAAATATTATATTTTTTCAGAAGTAATAGTACTATTTTTTCTTTTTTTTATAAAATTTCTATTAAAAAAAAGCTGAAGAGCTTTTACTTCCTTAAAACTCTTATTTTATTATAAAATTTGCTTCAGATTATCGATTTTGAAGGATTCAAAGTAAAAATTTGATTTATGCAAATTAGATTGAAATAGAAGATAATTTAATATGCTTAAGAATACAGAAACCTAAAACTTAATTGGTTTTAATCTTAAATATATTTCATATTATTTCTTAACCGTTTTTAATGATTTAAAGTAAAATATTTTATGGCTTTTTCGATCATTAACTGAAATGCACTCAAAATGAAGCAATTTTTTGAAAGCCACACATTTTGAAGCCCAAATTTGTTTATAATAATTGTCATGACATGAATAGAAGTCCTTCTTTTAATCTTTCGTCAGCCATTCAAAAATATAGTGGTTTATTCAGATGGCATTACCACTAATGAGAGATTTATGAATACCTTCCACTATCTTAAATGGCATTCCCTCTCATCATAAAAGCATTTAATTCTTTAAGATGCTGTCAACAAGATTTGTTCATACTTTGCTCAAATAAAGGCACAATTGATGGATTGAATGTACTTTTAGATAACTTGCCATATAATCTATTGAAACTAACAATGAAATAGCTCTCTATAAATATCAATCACTATCTATTCAGGCATTCATAGAGGAAGCGCTTCATTATATTTGGTCAATCGTTACATTATATGGTTAGTTAGTATGAGAGACATAATGAGAACGATGTAATCACTACTTCTGCACAATAATAAGTCTTCTGATTAAAATAATATTATTCGTTTGTGATATATTATTACAAATGTATTCACAGGATTGATAGCTATGGGTTTGGCTCACCAATGGTTAGATTCTGTCTTATTTCAATATTCACTTAAATATTTAATTAATCCTCAACACAAAGAAACCTTTTATTAAATTCAAAGTTCAGATCATTTGCTTAAACAAAGAGTTGAGTGATTTTGATTTTGAATCACATAAATTAGATTCCTTTTAGATTTGAATTCTCATTAATTATAAATATTTTGTAAACTGTTTTGAAAGAAAGCCTTAATATTTTGATAATTCTGTTCACTTCATGTCATTAACTGATAAATGTTTAGTTAACTTTTGCCATTATTTATCTTATGCCAAACCTGTCAGGCAATTAAAATTTTTTTTATCCAAATCAGAATATTTATTGATGAAAGCCTTTTATTGATAAAAGTTTTATAACAATGAGAGAAATAAGCGGTTTTGCTATTTATTACGGAAATTAACAAATAAGGAAATCAAGAAATCGAATAATAAGTTGTAAGGGATGTGAGACTTATGAAAAATATGGAAGATATTGGCACACGTTTTAAGTAAACATTCAACCAAATGACATAATACGTATTTGGTGCCTTCAGGTAGATCTGCAACTTTGCTCTCTAACAAACGAGTGATTTCTTAATATATAACTTATAGATCTTTCATTACTTTTGATAAACTTTTGGACAGTTGCCTCAGGAACTATTGATTTAGAAAAGAACCTCAACTTATATTGAGTTATATTGTGCTAAACATAATGCTATGAATAACTTGTTAATATGTTATACTCTGGTAATATTGATAGAAAGTGCATATTATATACAGTACAATACTCTGCATGCAATCGTCTTTCAACAAAGTTGCTAATGCATGCTTTGTATGTTTATCTCAAAAGGGCAGTCAATTTTCTAAGAAATATACGTCAAAACTCAACTCAAATGCATATCTGTCTGTTCTCTTTACTTTTCTGTGAAGTCCGTTTCAGGGATAGCTCTCATATACTCTAATGTAAGGAATATATAAAGAGCTTTTGATAATAAGTTACAAACTCGTAAAACTCGTAAAAAAAGATGAAGATTTCAGTAGTTATTATAAAACTTGTTATAATATTCAATTCAATTATTGTCTAACGATAAGAAGATGAAGAATTTCCTGTGTTTTGCTACTTATACTTGTTATAAAATATCTTTTATGATAAATAATTGCGATTAAATGAACATTAATAAAGCTAAACACACTCTAGTCGTGAATGAGACATTGACTTTTGACCTGAGAGTAAATGCAATGTTTTTGATCATTTCACAACTCTGTCGTCTGTCGACTACTGCTTCTCATGCATTCGTTCATTGAGTAAAAATAGTTTCTTTGGTTAATGGAATAAATATATCCTATTTTATGGTAAATTTTCTTTTTCAACTAAAACGAGTACACAGTTCTCTACTTTCACAAATTGATTTTAAGCAGTTATTTACAAAAATGCACTTATGCGAGAAAAAGCTTCTTTCTATCACTTTAAGACATATGTAGGCCATAAAAATGTCTTATGAATTGAATTCAACAGAGAAAAGGTGAAAAGTGTTGCACTTTAATACAGCTTTAATATAGTCAATTCGTGACACTTTACCCAACATTTATTAGTTTGAATGATTACCAAAATAGCTTCATAAGTATACCCGAGATTAAGACACAGATAGAGGTCACCAAAGCTCCACTGATATTGAGTTTCGAGAGTAAAGATTATATAAAAAGTTTATGCTTTTGAGTATATAAAGAAGAGTAGAGTAGAGTAGAGTAGAGTATAGTCTCTTAGTATATATACAAATGTGTAAATCACTCGGCGGGACAATAAAACTAGAGAAGGAAACCAAAACTGTTTGAAAACTCCTACTGATGGAAGTCATTCTAATACTTAAATGTTTGGCTCCCACTAAATGTTATGTTATTTCACACATGGGATCGCTCTTATGTTGGTCTATAGACACGTTTTTACATCACTTCTGGCTATAATTATGATATGATTTGTTCTCTTTATGTAATTATATGCCTAAATATAAGACTAAAATTATTATGACATCAATCGTCGCATTTTATGAACTCAATTTCAAATTTTAATTATTTTTTGCCTCCAATAGTATTGAACTATTGATCCCATCATAAAATTCAAATATTTTTCATAATGAGGACGCTTTTTAATGGAACCTTAAAACTAAAATTTCTTCTTAAGTTGAGTTCATATATGCGGATCTGAATAAACAATTTTAAGATGAAATAACTTGATTTATTTGGTTAATGCAAATCAACTTAAAGTCACCAAATCTGGTACTGTATTTGTTGTGTTTGTTTCGGTCAATAGAAGTGTTTTTGAGAATCGCAAACAATAGAACAATGAAAGAGAGAACAGATAACAGAAAATGATGGCTTTCGCCAAAACACATACAGAATATATCCCGACTTAACTAACATTCTATAAACCAAAAAAGGACATCATCTGGAAATCTCTCAGGTTTATTCTTCACATGATATGAAAGAAGTTTTGGGCTCAGAAGTAGAGCCTCGTTGGCTCCTATTTTTCGCTTGTCTTTCGAATTGCGTTCCTCTTATCAGTCTTTAGAATCCCTATCATTCGCAGTCTTTTTTTGCAATGATATCTCAGGCATTATGGCTGTGGCGAGCCTTACATCGATGCTAAAGCTTTTGCATTAAAGGAAAGATATTTTGTCGATGATATGAGAGCTTCGCTTCAGTTACGTCTAAAATCCAATTCTCCGTAAACCCAAAGCTAGAGCACAAACAAAAAGGAAAAGCCATTCATTTCTTTGACGGCACAACCAAATTAAAGGCATTGTAACCTAAAGCCAATTCTCGTTCTTTGGAGCTTAGGGTGGCGTAAGAGGAAAATAGCGCACAAGGCGTTCATATAATGGGAGGTCATTAGACATTGTAGTCATTTGGCTATATTGGCCTACAGTGGGCTACTCTTCATTCAAATATTGAATCCCTAGTGTGTTGTCATGTAATGGGTGTGTGTTATTACATCTCATGTTCTTCAAAGAAGTTAACATTTCTCAATGATCATAAAGATTCACATCATAATAAAATCTAATCTTTACCACAATATTCAATAACATCTAAATATCACTCACTTAGATCTAAAGCTATTTTAATCAATTTAATCACATTTATTCAAAGCAATTATTTGAATAAGTTATTGAACAACATTAAAGTATTAATAAATATTCATAATTGGTTTGACATCAGGTGGAAAAGTTGATAAGTTTTTAAAGCATTGTGAGGCTCTTCAAAAATTAATTTGAACTTAAATTTTATTCTAAATGCTAATAGGATTGCCTTTCCAACATTAAGCTCTTTTATCTAGTGATCTTTTATGCAAAATTATGTCTGAACTCACATCTTTAATTATGTAATAGTATAAACGTTACAATGATAGTGATGCTCGAGCCCAATGCTCAATAGAATAAATGAGCCCGAGCTTGTTCAAAACTGTATACTGTACTTTAAATTATTTTTGTGTTAATTTTAAAAAATGATTTTAACAAAAAGTGCTCATTAACATTATATCTCATTAAATTTGAAACTTTATCTGAAAACATTAAATCTGATGTATTTTGTAAAGTAGTGTTTCCTTTCCTTTTAATTCAGTTGAAATGCAAATTTGTTTTTCTTTTAAAGATTGAAAATAAGGGAAAACTTAAATCATTATAAAATGATAAGACAAACAAAAAATAAAAAATATTGAATCAATTTCCATAATTTTCATAAATATTCTAATAACTAAATATTTGGGTTGACTTTCATACTTAAATTAATTTGAGTTGAAATAAATAATGAAATTCTGTAAAAATAATTTGACATTTTGAACATTTGTGTACAAACGAAAGACCTCGACCAGAAATCAGGACACGGAAACCTTCTTTCTTTACCTCCTTTAAAAATTCTGAGACTTCTGATTAGCCTTTTCTAAATGAGATCCAATTTGAAAGATTTTACTTAAAATTCCTTAGTCTTCAAAGTGAGCCACACATTAATACGGCTTAATCGCGATGTAATGCCAACTCAAACCGTTCCGATTCATATACAAAAATTTAAGGCATAACTTATTTAGAGAACAATTTCCCCTGAAATTGGATCTAACGCGTAATCATCGGTCTAATATGACAGCTGAGGAGATACCACCAAAGAATATGTCCAATCGCTACATCTTGCAAACCGACCGACAGGATGACGGCCCGGACCAGCATATGGTGCAATGAGACCACTCTTGCGCCAAACGAGCGTCCATTTTCAGGAAGCTCTGGTATCACATATGAGTTTAAATGCTATGGTGCCAGACAGTTAAGCCTTTAGCTAAAAGCAACATTAATTTTGTCGTTTTGACATTTATTCTCTCAGAAAATCTTAAGACAGTCACTCGCCGTTACGACTTTACGGCTTTAAATTTTAGATTCTTTGAAACATTAGAAAAATTTGATACATATTTTGAATTTATTTCGCATCACTTATTCTGAAATTTGTTCAATTCATAAAAGTCACTAAAAAGTTAGTATTGATTTTAATTAAATTTATTGCAGATGTGGTTCTCATTTCAATAACAGAATGTATTACATGTTGAAAAAATGTATTGAATATGAAAAAACATGTTCAGTGCATTTGAAAAGTATTTTAAAATGTCTAAAAAGAATTTAAATTGTTTAATTCTTGGGTTAATGCCATGAAATTCTCAAATTGCTTTCATTGATTGATTATTTAATGTGCTATCTTTGGCGTGTATTGCAATTTGCAAACCTCTGTTTGTCTCTCAATGCCTCAGCAGTGATGCATTCATTCTCACACATAAACCAAAACTGTCAGTTCAACTGACACTATACAGGCTTTATTTAATTAATTATCTGTTCTCTACACTACAAAATGTTTTAATTGTTTTTATCTCAATCCTTATAATTCTTTTTTCTAGTATTGCGCGACGAATTCAAAATTATGCCAAAGAATGTTAGAGTGGCTGCCGGTGAGAACGCAGTCATGGAGTGCGCACCTCCGCGCGGATTCCCGGAACCGATCATATCTTGGAAAAGGAATGGCGAAAAATTAAACACTGGAACCGGCCGTATAAGACTCGGTGGAAGTAATCTTATGATTTCAGAAGTTAGACCTGGAGATGAAGGAAGATATCAATGTATTGCTGAAAATCTCGTCGGAGTTCGAGAATCACCTCCAGCTCTACTCAATGTTCAAGGTTTGGATGCAATCGATTTTTTTGGATCAATAATTTTACTCATTAATCAATTTTTCATCTCAAATATAGTCAAACCATTCTTCATAAGAGGCCCTGAAGATGTGACAGCTTTGTCGAGTGAACACATTGAGTTTCATTGCAAAGTTGGCGGAGACCCGACTCCGACTATAACCTGGAGAAGACAAGACGGAAAAATGCCGATTGGAAGGTATATTAATAGCATTCACAAATATTTTAATAATAGCTCAATAACTATTTTTAAAATTTCTTTAGGGCTCAAATATTAGAAGATAAAGCGTTGAAAATAATACATGTCACGCCTGCAGATGAAGGGGTGAGTCTCTCATATTTCTCTTTGTTTACAAATAACTTTATTTATTAATAAAAAGTATTCACTCATTTCTGAAAACCATTTCAGGTGTATATATGCGAAGTCGAGAATCCGGTCGGAACAATCACATCCTCCGCAACTCTTATAGTTCATTGTAAGTGCTCTAATGACATTCAATAATAAATAAATAAAAGTAAAACTCTTTTCCTTTTCAAATCATAGCTCGTCCAACATTTTTGGTGACACCAAAAGACATTCGAGTGCCTGTCAATAATGTGGCAAAATTGGAATGTGTGGCCACTGGAAACCCTCCGCCTTCAGTGTTTTGGACCCGTGAAGGCAATCAAGTGCTTATGTTTCCCGGAAAAATCCACGGAAGGTTTTCTGTGTCCTCTGAAGGAGCCTTAACTATATCTGGAGTTCGTAAAGAGGATCGCGGCTATTATGTGTGTTCAGCGCTTTCTGTTGTGGGCTCTTCTATGGCCAAAGCGTATCTCACAGTTAGTGCTATTGCCGACGTTCCGCCTCCTATTATTAGATTAGGCGCAGCCAACCAGACACTGCCTCAGGACACGGTCGCTCTGCTTCCATGTGAGGCATTGGGGACACCACAGCCTGTCATCAAATGGTTGTTCAACAACAGACCCGTTCCATTACATGAACCGCGTTTTGTTGTGGTCGACTCCGGAACTCTGCAGATCAATGGTATCAATGACTAGTGTTTGTGGTATTGTAAAAGTTTATCTCATTTGTGATATGTTTTTTAGATTTAAAAAACTATGATTCAGGCGTTTATACATGTATTGCTACGAGTGAAAGCGGAGAGACGTCATGGAGTTCTTCACTTACAGTCGAATCTCCAAGAAATCCGAATATAATGTTTCACCGAATGCCAGACCCGTCAACATTTCCCGGACCGCCTCTAAAGCCTTCGATTGTGAATATGACTGAAACTTCAGTTACAATATCGTGGAGAAGACTTGGAAGACCAGGTTCTTCTCCATTTATTGGGTCCACTGTTGAGTATTACAGCCCTGATCTTCAGACGGGATGGACAGTCGCTGCCAAAAGAATTAATAGTGATATCTATACAGTCAATAATTTACAACCAGATTCGCGTTACATATTTTTTGTGAGAACTGAAAACTCTCACGGATTGGGACCTCCGAGTCCTGTCTCTGACGAAATCAGAACATTGGGTTCGCCGTCATCTCAAATATTGCCTGAATATGATTTGGACGAAGCGAGGATTCGATTGAGCAGTTTTAATGTCGAATTAAAAGATGTTCGATCCATCAGTTCCACAGCTGTCAAACTTTTTTGGGAAATTCAGGGAAGTCAGGAATTTGTAGAAGGATTTTATATCAGATACCGTGATATGAGTAGTGGCGGAACCGCTCAAAAGTATAATATGGTTACTGTACTAAACGCCGGTTCTTCTAATCATTTATTGACTGATTTAAGAAAGTTCACGAAATATGAATTTTTTCTCGTTCCGTATTATAAGAACGTTGAGGGAAAGCCTAGTAATACCAGAATTGTTCAGACCTTCGAAGACGTGCCATCAGCTCCTCCTGAGAACGTCAATGTGAAAGTAGTGAACCTCACGAGTGCCGCCATTGAATGGTCTCCACCGGCGCCACAACATAGAAATGGAATATTATTGGGATATGTTATTCATATTCTGGGAAACATAACTACACTTCACTCAAACCTCACTTTGAATTCATCGATTACATCGATTACATTACACAATCTGACCACTGGAGCTGTTTATAGTGTTCGTGCTCTGGCCTTCACAGCCATTGGTTCTGGGCCTTTGAGTTCGCCAATTGCTCTGCGAATGGATCCCAATCTGCTTTATTCCAAACAAGACGGGCCGTCGACCAACTCGATCGACGCCACTTACTTGGAAGGAGTGGTTAACCAGACCTGGTTTTACGTCGTTGTAATTATAATTTTGATCGTATTTATTGTGTCCGTCATTGCAGTCGTTGTAATAATGAAACGAAGGATTGCGTGGAAAAAAGCAATTAGTGCTCACTTAACAGTTCCCTTACATAAAAATGAAGAAGTGGGCAGAGGAGGCTTTAATGGCAACGCTCGAGAAGCCCTTTGGATTAATCACGGCTGGAGACCAACCGATAAAGACAACAATCAGACAAAGTTAATGAATAGTTGTCCTCAAAATGATATTAATAATGGATATTCGAGTGCTTTTGTTGCCGAATATTCAGCTCCAGACTATGCAGAAGTGGATACACATAACTTATCCACTTTTTATAAGAAAGAATCATCATATCCTTCATCAGTTCCGGCGCCTTACGCGACAACAACTCTAATCAATGCTGTTTCACAATCAAAACACGGCTCAGTTCGAGAACACAAGAGTAGTGGTTCTGAAGAAATGGGAAGCAGAAAATCAGAAAAACCAATGCCTTTTGATTTTAACGATGACGGAGCTATGGAACACCTGTTAGCCGAACAGCAGGCCAAGAGTCCAAGTGATTCCGGCAGTTATACCACTGATGAGTACGGAATGCCTGTCAGGAAAATAAAACATCACAACAAACACAGACAGCAAAACACTTCTTTCCGCCCCAATCCGATAATACTAAACGGCGGTAGTTCTGTGTCAGGCAGTCAGGGCTCAAAAGCCCCGATTGTAAATTGGACTGATTTGATACCTCCTCCACCTGAAAACCCTCCGAGTGAATGTGGAACACCTCCCGATACACCCATTTTGAATTGTAGTGTAAGAGGACATAATCCCAACAAATTGATAAGAGTTCAGGTATTATTACCAAATTATAAAAAGTACGTTCTTTATAATTAAACTTTATTTTTTATAATTCAAAGTTACCTCCAATGGCTTATATACACTCAGGAGGTTCTGGTTCTGGCAGATCTCCACTGATCACGAGGTCATACCAGGCCTCGCCCGCCAATAGTCGTCATAGTCTTTCTTCACCGAGAAGTACATTATCGCGCAATAAGAAAGTGGCGGACATGTCTTCGGCAGACGGGTCGCCACATCCACAACAGCTGACTAGAACACAATTACCACAATTTTTACAAAGACTTAAACCAAACCAAACCCCTAATAATATTTCACATTATGCGCCATCGAATGCAACGCCACATATAATAACAAATCCATTGATGGATAGAGCGATTCAGTCATCGCTGTCATCACTTGTCGATGAGACACAACAGCCAACCAATAAGAATCAAGTCATAGTTGGTTCGTATCAAAGATTGGATGTCGACTCAGATGCTGAACGCGGACGTGATATGAAGACAAAAAATAGTAGGCATTCGCCGCCCTCTAGTATTGGCGACACTACAGACTATGCACACTGTGATCGCGATGGAAGTAATAGTGGAACAAGTCATCAATCAAGCGATGCCGAAGACCATGAGAGCTCATTCTATGCAGAGTCAGATTTAGCCAATTGTATCGCAAGAGCCGCTCAAAACGCAGGCTTTACTTTCAATGAACAATCGTTTGTAATCGAACCCCAATCACAATCACAAATGGCTTCTAATAATAATAAAAAGTTTAGACATCATCAAAGAGCACAATTACCTAACTTTAGGCCCACCAGTCCTTATAGCACAGACAGCAATATGAGTACAGCTGTTCCGCAACATTCAAGACATCCGCCAAAGTTTAGAAAAAGGCAGGGAAGTGATAGAACTAGTAATAATCAGTTGGCGTCCCCCTCGTCGTGTTCGGAACACTCGCCATCATATGATATGATTCAGTCAGACTTTAACAATCATTTACAACAGAAACAAATCAAAGTTCCTAATGCTATGCACAACAAAACCAATTGTAAGCCAATCTTCATCTTTATTTAACATCCACAATTTAACAATTGATTCATAATTAATATTAATATAACTTTTATAGCTCACGACTCATCCAACTATCCCTCTTATAATAAGCCTATATTTCAAACTAACAACAAAACTATAGTGAATAATGACAAAAATCAATCTACGAGTTTGTCTCCGTCTTCGAGTAAAGATTCTTTCAATTTGAGAGCATTTGCACTTAGATTGGATGCAAGAGATGTAAGTCAAACAAACTAATACAATACCAATTTGCTCTTTGATTCAGTAATTAAGTTTATTATCAGAATATTACTAATGTCGATCGTCTTGAGTAACAATACTTGAACCAGTGTTTACCAAAGTGGGGGTCCAATAGGGTCCAGTCCCTTGCTGATATTTGCAAATTAATGACTCCTCTCTTGATTTTGAGCAGAATAAAGTTTTTTTAATAAATTTTATAATTTAAAATTATTTAATTGAAATAAAATCTTAAATAAATATAAGAATTCTGTCTTTTAGAACTCATAGTTACCCGCCTTCTTGTTATTATTAAAAATTCGAAAAGTTAACCCCTACCACCCCTACAGGACCAACTGAGCTTGGTAAACACTGACTTTAACTTCTAATAATTAAAACATCTAACAATCTAACATTTACAATAAATCAACAGTATTTCACTTTTTGAATTAATGAAACTTTTTATTTCTCTCAATAGACACCAATCGTATGAAAAGAAGAATCTAATGGTTTCATAAATTTAACTTTGCTTAAAACCAATAGTCAACTAATTATAATATGTAAAGCATATCATTGCAAATGCAACTATTAATGCCTTTTTTTACTATTGAAAAATCTAAAACCAGCCAATCGTTTTTATATTAATTTATTTATTATTAGAGATTATCGATTATATGTTTAACTCATTCTTCATTTGTATTAATACTAAAAAAAGCAAAATAATTGATCTTTGTTTCTATTGTTGTAAAAATATGTATAAAAGAAGATAAATTGTAAGACTAATAATAGTGTAAATATTTTTAATTGATGTGATGTTATAACTTATATGAAAAACTAAATTAAGATTATTGTTATATTCGTTTCAATGCATATGAATTATTGTGAAAATTCAATCAATTAATAACGAATTACAAACGCAAAACGGAAATGCATTCGTAATAAGTTGTGCCAAAACTCTATGTAATTAAAGTCATTTAATAAATAAATTGAAAAAAATATATTACAATCAACTTTTGTCAAACTCTATTCACTTTAATTGATTTCAATAAAAGGATAGGAAAATTATAGTATAAAATAGTATTCATTTAATACAATTCACTTTAATTATTAAAATAAACATAAAGATTAGTGAAAAAGATCTCAAAATTATAAACATATTCTAATTCTATTCTATTCTTTTAATAAAAAAAATATTGAATTGTACAACAAATTTAAAATTTATAATACATGTAGTTATGATGTGTTAAGATAGATATTAATGAATAGAATTGGGGAAT
>JAUJYU010000018.1:0-27861 GCA_033995675.1 Nothrus silvestris
CATATAAAGCATTAATATTGTAAAGGTGGTAAATTAATTACTAATTATTTTTGTAATACTGAAGATATCCTGCCCCCCAGAAATAAAAAATGGCGACCATAAGCATAAAAAATAATCATGCGGCGGCACCACGCTTTTATACCACAATAGACTTTTTTCTGAATACTTTTTACGCCTTATTTCACATTAACACACTATGTCCTCTACACACACTACACATCCGGGCTGTATACAAAGATCCGCTCTGACGGCGGTGGCTGAGATGCGGTAGATAACAAATACAGCTTAGTATGAAATATAAGGAAAGGATAAGCGAGGTCGATGTCACAGCGGATCTTTGTAAATAGCCTGGATGTGTAGTGTATGTAGAGGACATAGTAAGTTAATGGAAAATAAGGCGTAAAAAGTGTTCAGAAAAAGGTCTATTGTGGTATAAAAGCGTCGGTGATTGAAATATGATGCCGCCGCATAATTATTTTTTATGCTTATGGTCGTCATTTTATTATTTCTGGGGGGTCAGGAATATCTTCAGTATTACAAAGATAATTAGTAATTAATTTACCACCATTACAACATTAATGCTTTATATAGCAATTGTCCAAAAACCTTCTTGGGCCCAAGCCAAACTTTCTCAAAAACATCTTAAGGCCGCCCTAAGACTGTCAAAAAAATTTCATCTTATTATCTAATAGGGGCGGAGTCTAAATTAATTTTTGAAATTTCAAACTTTATAATAGAGTCTATAGACTCGAATTTTACAAATTATTAAATAACTCGAAAACCATAAAGATATCAAAAAAAGTAAAAAATAAGTGAAACTGAAATTTTGGTAAATGACGATCTTATTCCTCTTTATATCACTCTTTTTAACCGCTTTTCCAAAATATTTCAAAATGTTTCAAATTTTTTATTTTGTATGCATAAAACATACTCAGATGGCTTTCAGCAATTATTTTTTCTCTAGATTTATTAATACTTTATTTTTGGTGACTTTGTTTAGCCAATAATAGACGTCACAACAACTTTTGGATTTATTAATTTTTAATGGCGCATATCTACTATAGCGACTCAATTACAGTTAGGTCTTACGCTTCGGTTGTTTGCGTTTTGCAACACAAATAAAGCTATTATTACGTTAGGGCTAACGCAGTCTTGTGTCTGAGTTTGGAACTGAAACAACTTTAATCTTTTCAAACATCTATCAAGTATTTCATTTATTGCAAGTAAAATGTACGGCAGCAATACTTTAAATTAACTCCGCGAGCGTTTTTCACAAATACATCTTTTTATTCTAGCAAAGCTGAAACGATTGCTCTATTAATAAAATATTCTTAATTCTGATAAAATATTTTTGTCAGCGATAACATTGTTATCACCTGCTAATGCTATGCTGATAAATATGCCGAAATTTTGTCCAAAATTAATAACATAATTAGGAAATATTCCGTTGGAAGTTTTAATGCTACCACTGAAAAACGCTTTGGGACCCTAATTCAAAGGTTTTGGCTATTATAAAAAAATTAATTTGTAAAATGATTTGCTTAAGTCTAAATTAAACGAACAAGACCGGAATAATATCAATTTAGATAAGTGCAAGCAAGATAAGCAATATAAATGCCATTATTTCAGACAAATTTGAGAGCTAATCACAATTGTGCACAACAAAAACCGAAACTGTTGGCATAACTTAAATCAGTCACCGGAAAATACGGTCAAATTCAAACCGATATCAAAGATATTTCCAATAAAGTCAGTCATAAAATGGCTTTTCTTGAGCTAAGCACTAAACATTTGTCTCTGGCAAATAATGTTAATAAGACTGTATACGGCATTACGGAAAAATCAATAAAACAATTTATCACAACTCTATCGCAGCCGACGAACATACCCTGTTTCTTTTTTGTAGCTAATCGCAAACCACTAAAGAAATCTGCGATTATCAAAATGAATTTCCGCTAATCATTAAACCATAAAGTGTAAAAATGCAGATATTACAAAAAGGAATATTTTCAAAGAGATAGACTTGGCCTCACTTAAAGTCGGAGTTAACCGACTTCGCATACTGAGACGGATTATTATTCAGCAGCACTAGTAATGCAACAGATTTAGACACATTACATCGCGAAATAACTCTACCAACGAAAAACTAGTATTCGATCTATGATTTCAAGATACGAAAAAGACGCAATACACGTATTTAACTCATTTCTGTCTCCAAAGATGACCCCCCATGATGACCATTTTTAATTCGATTGGATTATTATTTTGATCAGTTATCCTCATTCTAATTTTTTTAATTATCGGTTCTTTCAAAGGTAAATAAAACGAATGAAAAATATCGAGCCGAGTGCTACATTACATACAAAACTAAAAATTACATCGCTTTCAAACTTATTTTCATAACTTCCTCCAACTAGAACCAATTATTATTCTATCTACTTCTCTTGTTATATCTGCTTTGTATTTACTCTCTGATTTGATTTGATTTGATTGATTAGATAAGTAGGGTCAAACCCAGACATTTTATACAGTTCTTCAGAGCCGCTTTCTTTTAAATCAACTTTGAAGCCAGGTTTAAGCAAAATAATTGTTTTTAACGTTACGGTATTAGCATGTATCGTGATTGGTAGGTTATCTGTCTTAAAGTGATTACCTTCAGGAAATATTATCATCTCCCATTTTGTTTCATCAAAGTATTTCGGTATTAAAATAAAGCTTTTAAAAAGTTATATTTGAATAAATCGTCACTATAAATTAATTTAATTATTAATATTCAGAAACAAAGTTGAAATATTAAAATTTATAATAACGATTTGAATATCAGCATTTGTTAGTGAAATTTGAATAATTTATTCAAATATAACTTTTTAAAAGCTTTATTTTAATACCGAAACCGTTACTGTCCTACAAAAATTAAGGTAGTTATTTTGAATTTAAAATCTGAAAATTTCGTCTTTCCAACCCTGTAGCACTGCAGGCAAATGAATATATTGATAAACAGAAATACACGTATCTATTAATTTTTAATGTTCTTTCGATTGTGCTATTCAAAATTTGTGAAATACTTGTGATGCACTTGTTTCGACATGTCATAAAAAACTACATTACTTATGAGATGACCTGATATTTAACCCGTTATTTAATATATCCCTTAATCTTCGTAGAGTTTAATCTCAAAGAGGAAAAGCCATAACTGAATCATTTGTTATCTATAATTAAATACCAAAGCATAAACATTTCTATTTTTTATTGAGTTAACTGATAAAAAAAAGTTAATTAAATAAGTTTTATATATTATTTGTGTTTTCTAAAACCCCATATCAAATATATAGTGAATCGTCTACTCTTTAACTTTGATACTATATTATGATTAAGGATAGAGCATGGACGAGATTTTTCACCCTCGCCCATTTTTGTTATATGGTTACCATAGTAATTTGTACCTTTGGCTGTATAAAATTTGCCCATGCCCACGCCCATGCCCATGATCTCGCCCACTCCTTCGCCATTTTGGCCCAAAAGTTGGGCAAATTGTTTAGGACAGGGCTAAATCTCTATCCCTAATTATGATATGTTTTAATAATATATTTTTAAATTCTTAAATACTTAGTCGAAATCAGGATATTTAGAATTTAAACAAAGATTGGCATAAAGCTGATTAAAAAGCAATTATTTGAACAAGTGTCGTTTATCCCAGTAAACATATTTATCAGCAATTGCTTAATATTAAACTTTAAATTAATTTCTAATACTAAACTTATTTTAATTGTCATTTACATAAAAAAGTTAAATTCATTTTTTCTTATTTTATGACAAATATATTCTTTGATAGTTTTTGCATTAATTAACTAGACTTGAGATATACTGTATTTAATATATTTAATTCTGTTTAATTGTTAAACATTTAAATTGAAATACTTTCATAAATCTTATAAAAAGTTAGAAATAGATAATAGTTAATCATTTAGCTTAAGGTTGAATTATGTAATAAAACCATTTGTTTGAATTCTTAACTAAATATAATTTTAAATCTTTTTATCTCATTAAACACATTAAACATATTATACTTAAAGTGGTAGTTAAGTAGTGCTAAAAATGTTGTTAAAGCTATGCTTTATATTATTTTTGTCCAGTTTTTGCTCTTCAGCCGAATTACCGACACTTTATGAACACTACACGAGTGGCGGAATTAAATCGGGTCTAAAAGCAGAGGGAAATCAATTCACACTTAATGGAAAAGAAATTACTATTTTTAGCGGTTCTTTTCATTATTTTCGAGTTCATCAACAAAAATGGAGACAAGTTTTACTCAAATTCAGAGCCGCCGGACTTAATGCGGTAATTGTGTTGTTAAATAAATAATAATAAACAAATATATTCTTTAATATCCCGAAAAATGTCACATTTACAACATATTCCTGAGCTGAGGAACAGCTATTTTTATAGTCATATAAATGCAAAATATTTTTAAAAATTATAAATTAATATACAGTGATACCTCGTTATAGTGAACCTCTTTATAGTGAATCCTCGTTAGTGTTAATAAGGATTTTGGTCCCAAACATAAGAAACTAATACAATTTGACCTGTTTATAGTGAAACCTCGTTATAGTGAACTCTAGAGTTCGGTCCCCAGCGATTCACTCTATCGAGGTATTACTGTAATATAAAATGAAGATAAAGAGTTTATTTTTAAAAATCACTTACAAATTGAATATTTAGGTACAAATATATTCGCCGTGGAATTTACACGAAGAAATTCCGGGACATTTTGATTTTGAAACAGGAATGTTAAACTTGACTGACTTTTTGAAAGCTGTTAAAGAGGCGGATATGTTCGTTATGTTTAGACCCGGACCTTATATCTGCGCCGAATGGGAATTAGGAGGACTTCCAGCTTGGCTTCTAAGAGATCCTAATATGCACTTCAGATCAAACTATAAGCCATATTTGGATGCCGTCGACAGTTATTATAGCAAACTATTAAAAGTTGTCAATCAATTTCAATTCAGTTCAAACGGCGGACCAATAATTGCAATGCAAATCGAGAATGAGTTCGGATCGTATGGAAACACAAAAAACAATGCCAATGATGCCAAATATTTGAAAGCTCTCGAGACTATTGTTAAGAAGAATAACTTCCACGAGCTATTGTTTACATCAGATGGACCTACAACACAAGGAACACTTCCTGGTCTAATATTATTTTAATTTTCATAATAGACTATCACAGAAAGTTTGATATGGATTTACAAACAGATATATAACTCTCAGAGAGCTTTAATTTGAGTTTTATGTCTGAGTTTTCATTTTATATTATTGTTTAATTAATAATTAGGTTAGTCTTTACTTCATAGGAAACTCAATAACCCTTATATAGAAAAGTAATCCATTAGTGAAATGTTAAGTTAGTAAGAGTAGGTTTGAAGGCTCGCGCGCGGTAGCGCGCACTTAATTAACAATAACTAAGATTTTAAGGAGGTCTAATATCTAAATAAGTGCGCGCTAACTAACCTACTCTTACTGACTTAACATTTCACTAATGGATTACTTTTCTATATAAGGGTTATTGAGTTTCCTATGAAGTAAAGACTAACTAATAATTACGATAAATAATTGTTAAAATTTAATAATAGAATTTCTCCAAACCATTAACTTCAAATCAAATGCAATCAATAATTTGAAAGGAGTTAAGAATTTGCACCCAAATAAGCCGTTATATGTGGCTGAGTTCTGGTCGGGTTGGTTTGACAATTGGGGCGGACATCACAACGGAATGAGTGTTGACAACTATGCTAAAATTTACGAAGAAATTGTTTTCCAAATGAATTCCTCAGTCAATATCTATATGTTTATCGGCGGAACTAATTTTGGTTTTATGAGTGGCGGAGGGATTATCACTAGTTATGATTATGACGCGCCTCTTAATGAGTCGGGTAATTAAATAAATTGTTATCATATACTTTTTTACATTGTTTAACTTTCCAACACTTTAAAAATAATTAATATTTTAATTAACTTTAATTAATATTAATTATTTTCAGGTAATTATACCGCAAAATATTGGAAAACAAAGGAATTGATTGAAAAGTTTACTCATGAGAGAAATTTACCCAAATTGAGAATTCCTGAAGCGCCTAAACCAGAATTGGCCGCACATTATGGTGTTGTGAAAACTACTGGTTATCTTTCATACAACGATTTGTTAACTCACATCAAATCACATAAGTCTGAAAAGCCTATTCATCCAGAAATGCTAAATATAGGAACAAACTATGGCCAGAATTTTGGTTTCACTCTTTACAGAACAATAATACCGAAGAGTAAAAATCTAAAATTTGTTACGGGTATGAAAATAGAGATTTCATATATAAAACTTCAAAGTAGTTAAATATTCAAATTTGAATAAATAGTTATTAAATTTCAAAGTAATTATAAGCTTATCATTAATAGTATATAAACTTATTTAATTTCATAAAATTAAAGGCCATATCAAAGATCGCGCGGCAATTATTGTTGATGACAAACAATTAAAGACATTATATTATGATAGTAAGCAAATAAGTCAAGACTTAGCCAGTGATGCCTTTACAAAGAGTGGTAATGATCACACATTAGACTTATTGGTTGAGAACATGGGAAGAGCCAATTATGGCGGTGGTATTAACTCTGATAGAAAAGGCATATTCGATGATATTCTGGTTGACGATAAGGTTCAGAAAAATTGGGAATTATTTCCATTAGATTTCAAACCAGATTTTGTTAACAAACTTAATAACGAAAAGTGGAAACCAATCGAGTCTTATAAAAGTCCAGCCCTTTATAGAGCGGCTCTTGAAATAAAAGATAACCCAACAGATACTTATTTGAAATTAGATGACTGGCACACAAGTGTGGTATTTGTTAATGGTTTCAATTTGGGCCGTTATTGGAATAACGGACCCGCGAAGACTATGTACGTTCCGGGAACTGTTCTTAAAAAGGGCGTAAATGATATCTATCTGTTTGAAACTTATGGACCCGGAAATCATATTGAATTTGTTGATAAACCAATTCTTGGATAACAAGTTTCTTAATATTATTTCAAATAACTATATCTTAATTTGAATAAAAACAATTTTGTTTAGAATAAATACTGCAGTTCTTCATTTCATTTAATACATGTAATTAACACTTTATTAAAGAATACTATGTTTAATAACATTTATTATTTTTAGAATATTTAAGTTTATAAATGTTAACGAATACATTAATACCTCGATAGAGTGAACCGGTCTCGATCTCTAGTGTTTACTATAACGAGGTTTCACTATAAAGAGGTAAAATAGTATTAGTTTCTTATGATTGGGACCAAAATCCTTATTAACAATAACGAGGATTCACTATAAGGAGGTATCATTGTATTAAGTAAACTACAATTATCTTTACTAATAGAAATTAATTTTCTTTCTTATTATAGTCTGAATCACTAATTGTAAGCCATTTTCTCTCATTTGTTTCGTCTGATCTCCAAATATATAAAACAGCGATTGGCAGAAGAATAGAACAGATTGAAGCCAAGTATATGGCAATTCTGTCATTATATTGTAATTGATTGCTTTCTTCGATATAATAGTATTCGTAAAACATAGCGACAGGAATTGTAGTGATAGATAATAATAAAGTGACAGATCCTATAAGTGTAACAACTTTAACAACTTAGTCCATCATTAGTTTTCTCAATTATCATATTTGCTGTTATTTGAGAGACTTTTATATTGTTTGCTTCGCATTCACTTATATAGTCGTAAACGAGACCAAAGATTATAATTAAAACTATAATCAATGTAATGAAATTTTCAACTTCTTCAGGTGGTGGCGACTGTACTTTTTCAACCATTGCTAGACTTTTATTGTTGTCTTTGAGTATAATTTGAAATAAACAAGTCTTCAGGTTTTTAAACTCTGTTTTTAGAGCAAATCTAAATATTAAAAATAGATTATTTTAATAACTGATTGAATCTGATTTCGCAAATATGTTTCAATAATTGGTGAAAATTTGGCAAAACATGTGGCTTTTATTACATAATACAATTTACTGCTAATATCCTCAAAATTTCTTTAAAAAAAATACTTCTTTAGCAGTGCCGTAGCTAGCTATGGGGCCAGGGGGTCATGCCCCCCCCAGAAATTCTTGACCATTTAAGTGTAGATCTGTGGGGTATAGGCTTTAATATACGGCTATACATAATAAACATGTGTTGGCCCCCAGACATAAAATCCTGGCTACGGCACTGATTACCATTAAAGTTAATTTCCATTTCATTATAAATTAAAATATCTCGTCACGTCTCAAATAGTTTTCTAAAATGTTGGTTTCTATGTGTAGTTATAAGTTATAGATCCCAAGTAAATAATTTTTCCGATCTTATATTTATGGCAATTAGAATCTAAATCTTTAAAAATTTTCAAATTTTTTATTTGATTCAAAAGTAAGATTTAAGCACATATACAGCTTAATCTTTAAAAAGCCGTAATTTAAGATTTTGAGAATACGTTTTCTTGAAACTTTTTAAACTTATAAAAGAATTAATTTATGATATTATTGTGACAGCTAAGAGAAAAATAATGTAACTTATAATTTAATACCTATACTTATACGCAATATCTGGGATTCAAGTCATTCTCTATTAGTAATATATTTATATAAAACTTTTTATTGGTGTGAAATAATAAGATTTAAGATCTTAATCGATTTACTATATATTGTTTATAATGATCATAACTTCAAGTTTGGACATTATTATAATCAAAGAAAGAAAAGTCTAATTTAGCTGCAAAGCAATTAATTTTATTAGCAAACTAAGATAAAAATTTTCTTTGATTTATAAGTAAAAATCAATTTAGTTTATGTTTGAAAACTATTTATAATAATAATTAAAATGGTTTCGAATTTTAGGTTTCACTGGTGACCCATTCCGCTATTGTGAAGATATAAATGAATGTGACCGTAGATTTGGTCCGTTTGGTCAATGCGGTGAAAATGCATTGTGTACTAACACGTTAGGCAATTATCAGTGTTCGTGCCCGCTCGGCTTCACTGGAAATGCGAGAGATAAATGCACTGACATTAATGAATGCTCACTAGTTTTTGGACCGAACGGCAAATGTGGTTATTCTGCTGTTTGTACTAATACTATAGGAAGCTTCAGTTGCAGGTGTCCGCCTGGCAGTAATGGTGACCCTTTCACTCGCTGTGTTACTGAACATTTATGTGATGCCAATACCGGTTGTACTGGTAATGCTATTTGCAAAAGTGGTAAATGTATTTGTCCTGCACCTTATTTTGGTGAAAGCTGTAAACGTAAGTTTAATTCTTAAAAAAAAGATTCTCAAATATTTTTATTGCTTAACAAATATAAAAATATTATTTGAAAACCAGATCCTTGCGATCAATTATTTTGTGGCGAACACGCAAAATGTCAATTGGACTCAAATGGAAATCCTCTCTGTGCTTGTGCTGAAGGCTATATTGGAAAGAGCAATAGTCTGCCCGGTTGTGTCGGTAATTAAAAGCTCATTTATTGAGTGAATCTCTATCTAATACAATGTCATTATTTGATTAATTAAGATATTGATGAGTGCACTAACAATCCTTGTGGTCAAAATGCTGTTTGTCGTAATACTCCCGGTTCTTATGAATGCATATGTCCTCACAATTTTAGAGGAGATCCTTATTCTGAATGTTCTATTGAAGGTAAGATTGTCTCCATTTGTCGAATTGTAGTTATTAAACCATTTTCTTTCTATTAATAGGCAAAGAACAGATCACTTGTTCAGACAGTCATCCGTGTCCTTTGAATGAAGAATGTATTAATACGAGTAGATCTCATCAATGCGTTTGTAGAAGAGGTTATATCAGAGATGCAGTTGGAGAGCAATGTAGAGGTATATTGACATTAGTGCCATTGATTTACATTATTAAATACAGTATATATTTTAGTTTAATACTTAACTTAAATTTTCAAAATGATTTTGTCAGATGTGAATGAATGCACAGAACTAACTAAATCTCCCTGTGGTTTAAATGCCTTTTGCACTAACATTGACGGAGGATTTGTATGTCATTGTCCGAGTGGATACACTGGAAATTCTTACTCTGTTTGTTATCCGGACGGTTAGTTTAATTATTAATTATTCATATTTTCTTAGATATAATTAATTTATATTTAACTCAAAATTAGTTATGAAATGTGCGAAAGACAAAGAATGTCCCGGAAATACTGTTTGTATTGATGATACTTATCATGGGAAACATTGTGGATGTCAAACACCCTTTGTTAGAGAAGGAGATTATTGTATATGTAAGTCATTTAAGAAATTGAATAATTTTATATATTATTGTTTAAATGGGATATTATGTATAATTTGATTATTTCAGTGATGAGTCGCAACTGTTCAACTGTGAATCTCTGTCCTCAAAATCAAGAGTGTATATATTCGGGTTCAGGCTATGGATACTGCATATGTCCGAAAGGATTCACTTTAGAGGCAAATGGCTTTTGTAGAGATATTAATGAATGCAAAGAAATGAACGACTTTGAATTGTGTGGTTCTAATGCCGAATGTGTAAATCTTCCCGGTTCTTATGAATGTCTCTGCGCCGCCGGATATTCAGGAGTTGGCAAAGAAGGCTGTACTCGAGTTTGTAAGTCAACTTTCAAACCATTATTAGCTTAACTATAAAACTATTTAAATAATGAAATGTTAACATTGAAACTGTCAGATCATTCGTGTGAGAAAGAAGGCGACAATGAATGTCACACTAACGAGAAGTGTGTTCGAAAATGGTGTGAATGCGTTCCGCCATTCATTCAAGACGGTCAGACGTGTAAACGTATGTTAATTATTATTTAAATTCATTTAAATGAGTACAGTTTAAGACGTTAACCAATAATTATTTAGATCCCTGTGATTGGCATCAATGCGGACAGAATGCAGAGTGCAGTTTAGGACCAAATGGCCCGCAATGTCGTTGTAAGGCTGGCTGTACGGGAAATCCTAACACTGGATGTCATGGTATGTCTTTGATATTATATTTTTAGAATTTGGCTAAACTTAACTTTTATATCTTTTAGACATAAACGAATGCACATCTCTATTACCAATTGATCCGAACGGTCCGTGCGCTGTAAGCGCTATCTGTGTTAACGTTCTCGGAAGTTACAAATGCGAGTGTCCTCAGGGGGCAGACGGCGATCCTTACAGTACAGGTTGTTTTGGACCCGCGAAATGTGAGGTTAACCAACACTGTCCTGAAGATACGACATGTGATAGACAGGCAGGAGTTTGTATCGACGCCTGTTTGGCTGCGATATGCGGTCCAAATACAGATTGCGTTTCTGCTAAACACGAGCCTAAATGTCAGTGTAAGCCTGGCTTTGCTGGCAATCCAAACGATCTGATCCAAGGCTGTGTCTCTCCCTGTTCTAACGTGTGGTGTAGTGTCAACGCTCAGTGTATTGTCAACAGTGAGAACATAGGAGTTTGTCAATGTATGTCCGGCTTCAATGGCAACCCATGGGCTGGAGGCGGTTGTTTCCCAGACTCGGGCTGTTCACAAACCAAGCCCTGCTCTTCAGGAAAAGAATGTGTGAATGGCAGGTGTTTAGAGAGTTGTAGTGACAATCAATGTGGAGTCGGAGCAAAATGCGATCTTCACACCAACCAATGTAAATGTTTACCATTTTTTGTTGGAAATCCAGATATTCTGTGCGCTCCTCCTCTGCCAATGCCTCCTATCTGTAGTCCTGGATGTGGTCTTAACGCCCACTGCACTTATTCGACACCAAACAAGTGTGTTTGCAATTCAGGCTATAGTGGAAATCCTTATAAGTCTTGTACATCAGTCCCGAGATGTGATAATATTATTTGTGGTTCGAGTGCCACATGTCTTGAGGGCGCGACCAGTGTTGAGTGCATTTGTCCGGCAGGACTTCACGGAAATCCTTTCCTTGGCTGCGAAGATGTGAATGAATGTCTTCAGGGGAACCCATGCGGAACGGGTGCCAACTGTATAAATGTGATCGGAAGTTTTCAATGCGTTTGTCCGTCCGGTAATATCGGAAATCCCCTCTACGCCTGTCAACCGCCGCGAGAGGCAGGAATTGAAGATCAAATTAGCGGAATCGGAACTTCATGTTCGACTTCATTCAATTGCCCGAATGGAGCCGTTTGTTTCCGAGGCGTTTGTGCGCAACCGAATGCTTGTAAACACGACTCTCAGTGCGAAACCAACAATGCCTGCAGTTTTGTCAATAAAGAAATTGGTTATCAGTGTATCGATCCGTGCGATACGACTCAATGCGGACCAAATGCATATTGCCTTTGCACTGATCATAAGCCTTACTGCTATTGCAAAGACGCACATTTTGGCGATCCTCACGATCTCGAAAAGGGCTGTACATCACGAACAACAGGTCCCACAGCCATCAGCTGTAATGTTGATGAAGAATGTGCTGATGGCTTCACATGTCGGCAATCAGTTACGGGTGAAAAGAGATGTATTGATGTTTGCGATAATATCCAATGCGGACCGAATGCCTTCTGTCAATCGCTGGGTCGAAGACCGGAATGCAATTGTCAGAGCAATTATGACGGAAATGCTTATGATCTACAAAAAGGCTGTAATCCTCCGATATGTCGAGAAGACGGCGATTGTAAGCAAGACGAGAGTTGTGTTCTATTGCCTCAAGGGTTTAAAGACTGCCAAAGCGTTTGCAAAGACTTTCAGTGCGGTATTAACACCGTTTGTCGCGGAACAGGACATACACCATATTGCGAATGTCGACCTAACTTTGTGGGCGACGCTTATGATAACAAGTTTGGTTGTCAACCATTGCAAGTCACCTGCGCTGATGACTCCAATTGTGCTGACTATCAGGCATGCCGTCGAATGCAAAATGGACTAAAAAACTGTACTGACATATGTGTGAGCGTCAGGTGTGGTCTCAACGCTCATTGTGTTGGAAAAGGACATCAAGCAGTTTGTGAATGTTTGCCTGGTTTTGTTGGCGATGCGCTTCGCAACTGTCAAACTCCTCCTCAACATCTTTGCGATGGAGACGACCAGTGCTCTACTGATAAAAAATGTATTCTTACTAATGAAAACATAAGAGATTGCGTTGATATTTGTTTTGGACAGACATGCAGTGATGGCGCACATTGTATTTCAAGAAATCATAGGCCGCAATGTGAATGCCTTCAGGGCTACACTCGAATCACTGGTGACCCAAGTGGTGCCTGTGCTCCCAATCTCTGTCAATCAGACCGCGATTGTCGAGAAGAGCAGATTTGCGCCACTACTAGAAAAGGCGTTTTGGATTGTGTAGACGTCTGTCAGCAAATCAAATGCGGGCCAAACGCTCAATGCATTGCTGCTGAACATCACGGCAGCTGTCAATGTAAGAAAGGCTTTTATGGCAGTCCTGAAGACCTACTTAGAGGCTGTTCTCCAAAAGATAAGTGTACGTCAAACACAGATTGCAGAACTACAGAAGTTTGTCAATTGAACCAAAATGGTGTCAGAGATTGTGTCGATGGCTGTAGCAGTAATTTATGTGGTCCTAACACTGTCTGCCATACGAACAATCAGTTCGTGTCGTGCAGTTGTCAGGAGGGCTACACTGGAAGACCTAATGACGGAACTGTTGGCTGCTATAAGATTCCACACGAATGCTTTAGCGATGAATCGTGTCCTTCAAACGCAGTTTGCGTTCGCGGATTCGAAGATATAAATGTGTGCAAAGACCCGTGCGAGCACTTCCTGTGTGGCGAGAGCGCAGTCTGCACCTCATCCAATCATAGGGCTCAATGCACTTGCCGTCAGGGCTTTGTTGGCGACCCATTCCACAGGTGTGTCGATCCGGATGAGTGCAAATCAGACGAAGAGTGTCCGACTGATAGTGTCTGCCGAACGGATACGGCAAACACCCGAAAGTGTGCGGCCGCTTGTCTTTATGTGAATTGTGGCAAAAACGCAATTTGCAGAGCGAATAATCACAAAACTCAATGCTTTTGTGCGTCTGGTTTTGATGGCGATTCATATGATTTGATTACTGGCTGTCAACCTATAAGACTCAATGTGTGCGAACACGACTCTGAATGTAGGAGTTCTCACACCTGTCGTCAAACGCAATCTGGAATATTAGACTGCGTGGACGCGTGTGAGTCCGTCACGTGTGGACCAAATGCTAATTGCAAAGCAGTCAACCATAGAGGACAATGTCTTTGTCTGTCAGGCTATGCGGGCGATGCGGACAATGTTCTCAATGGCTGTCGAAAGAAAGAAACCAATGAATGCGAGTTTGACTTTGACTGTCCCGAACCTACAGATGTCTGCAAACCTATGAATGATGGCGTCAAGAAGTGCTTCAATGCCTGTCAGTTCACAAGTTGTGGCACTGGTTCCCAATGCATCGCTTCAAATCATACAGCATTTTGTGAATGTATCGGAGGCTTTGTTAGAGACCAAAGCTCTGTTTGCAGACCAAAATCCAATCAATGCAACGAAGACTCTCATTGTCCAACTTTCGAGAACTGCAAACCCAACACAATCGGTAATTTTAAATGTGCCGAAGCCTGTATTGACTTCACGTGTACACCGAATTCGAGATGTGTTTCAATCCTACACAAAGGCCAGTGTAAGTGCGACCCTGGCTTCACAGGTGACCCACAAAGTAGGGCCGGATGTGTTCCTATTCCAATACATGGTTGCGATGCAGACACAGATTGTTCTAATTTGAATGACGTCTGTCTTCCCGATCACAACGGCATCAGAAAGTGTGTGGACGGCTGTTCTCATTTCGAATGTGGCAAAAATGCAGTTTGTATTGTCATTAATAGACAGGCAGAATGTCGTTGTCCTCAAAGCGGGTTATTTGTAGGCAATCCATACGATCAAAGCAAAGGTTGTCGTCGAGTCGAATGTATTACAGATAAAGATTGTCCCGAAAACAAGGCCTGTGCGAACCAGAATTATTGTTTTGACCCATGCATTAACGGGTGCGGCACTAATGCTGTTTGTGTTGCGCAGTCGCACAGCGCTAACTGCAGATGTCTTTCTGGATATACTGGCGATCCTTATGGGTCCGGATGTTCTGCAGTCCGATTGTGTGAATCTAACCCATGCCATCAATTGGCGCAATGTGTCGACTCTCATGGCTCTTATACTTGTAAATGTCCACCTGATTATATCGGAGACCCCTTTGAAAAGGGCACCCGAGGCTGTCGACATCCCAACTCGTGTCCTAACGGCAACCGAGACTGTCCCCCATACGCCGCCTGTTTGCCTGACCCGACGGGTGTATATCTATGTAAAAACGCATGTGAAAGACTGCAATGTGGACCAAACGCTGTTTGTGTGGCGCGTAATCACGAGGCGAAATGCAATTGCGCTGACAATTTCAGAGGAGAACCCGATTCGTTAGGCGGATGTACACGAATATCAAGACTTTGCACTTCGAATCCAGACTGTGGTGACAGTCAGGCCTGTGTTGACGGCCAGTGCAGGTTTGTTTGCACTCTTGACACCGAATGTGCTTCAGGTGAAAGATGTGTTGACAACTTTTGCGTAAAAGCCTGTGTAGTCCACGACAGTTGTCCTCCGAACGAGGCCTGTGTCTCAAAGGGCTACTGCAATATCGGCTGCAGAGATAATTCTGAATGCGATTCAAATCATGCCTGCATTCAAAACCGGTGTCAAAATCCATGTGAAATCAAGAGTATATGCGGACAGAACGCTATTTGCTCGGTTGCAAACCATAATCTGACCTGTAGTTGTGGTCCAGGCTTTGAAGGATATCCGACACCTATAATGGGTTGCAAAAGAAGAGTTGTTGACTGTTCTGATATATCAAAATGTCCGAGCGGGCAGTTCTGTCATGGATTCAGATGTAGAGCTCCCTGTAGTGATTGCGTTGAAGGAGAGAAATGCGTGGACAACTTTTGTTCGATGACTTGTTCCAGTGATAGCAATTGTCCGACCGGTGAAGTTTGCAGTAATCATATATGTGTAATGGGCTGTAGATCTGATGGCGACTGCAGTATAAATCAAGTTTGCGCTAATACTCAATGCATTTGTGTTCCCGGATATGAATTCAAGACTGATTTGGGATGTGTTGATGTGAATGAGTGTCTGCGAAATCCATGTCATGAAACGGGTATCTGTGACAACATCCCCGGCAGTTATCGATGTATGTGTCCTGAGGGAGAGATTGGCGATGGCTTTACCGGCTGTCAAAATCCTGGTGAATGTCCGAGAGGTGATACCGATTGTCCGAAAAACGCCGCCTGTCGTAGTGATCAAAATGGAATTTCCAAATGTGTAAACCCGTGTGATATAAACCCTTGTGGACCACACGCGCTCTGCACTATTGCCAATCATCAGGTCTTATGCAAATGTCCGGACATTGGCTTTTATACCGGAGATCCCTATAACAGACAAAATGGTTGCCAAAAAGTGGATTGTCTTCACGACGCCGATTGTCCTTATGATAGACAATGCGTAAACTTTCTTTGTGAAAACGCATGCGATAGTGTTGACTGTGGACGACACGGCACGTGTGTTATTCGAGACCGTCAGGCGGCCTGTCGTTGCGAACAAGGCTTTGAGAACAACGGCCGACTCGTTTGTGTGGATGTCGACGAATGCCGATTACACCCGTGCCATAACACAGCCCTTTGTGATAACATTCCTGGAAGTTTCAGTTGCAAATGTCCGCATTCATTGGTGGGCAACGCATACACACATCCGGGTTGTCACGAACCTGATGTCTGCTATAATGGAGATCCTGATTGTCCAGATTCGGCCACATGTATACTCGTTGCCGGAGTTCCCAAATGTAGAGATCGATGCAATGATCCAACCATTTGTGGAATGAATGCCAGCTGTGTGTCTGTCCATCACAGACCGCGCTGTACTTGTCCTCAAAACTATTTAGGAGATCCATATGTGAGGTGTGAAAAAGTGGAATGTTCTACAAGTTTAGATTGTCTTAAAGAAAGCGATGTCTGCTATGAAAATAAATGCGTTAACGTATGCAAAACACTGACAGCATGTGGTGATAATGCGGTTTGTGTTCCACAAATCCATAGCTACACCTGTAAGTGTCGCGAAGGATACTTCGGTGATCCCATTGCCGGATGCAGAAAGCGATTGCCCTGCGATACGGATGAGAACTGTCCCAACTCTGAGTTCTGTTATATCGACCACTTCTGTCGCAGTTCTTGCAGTTCTCACAGAGATTGCAATCAAAACGAGAGATGTGAAAACGGAAAATGCATTCAAGTCTGTCAGACGAACACTGACTGCTCTGATGACTACCAATGCATTAATTGGAAGTGTATTTCGAAAATTGAGAGCAAATGTAAAACAGATAATGAATGTGAAGATCATTTGGGCTGTCGTTCGGACGAAAGAGGACTCAATGACTGCAAAGACTTGTGTGAGAATATCCTCTGCGGTCGAAACGCAGTTTGCAAAGTAAAAAATCATTTGCCTGTCTGTGAATGTCATCCGGGATTCGTCGGTAATCCGACTGATGAGAAGTATGGCTGTAAACCAATTGAATGCATTGCCAATCCTGACTGTAAACCAACTCAAGTTTGTTCTAATTATAATTGTGTCGATCCGTGTCGTCAACAAAGAATATGCGGCGATAATGCTGTTTGTGGTGCAGAACAACACTCAGTCATCTGTCGCTGTCTCGAAGGCTTCGAAGGCGATCCGGTGGCCGGTTGTATACCAATCAACTATTGCGCTCAACAGGTGTGTCATCGATCAGCTCTTTGCAGAAGCAAAATAGGAGGCTATGAATGCGTTTGTCCAGCAGAAAAGAATATCGGCTCACCTTATAGTGAGCCCGGATGTCGAGGACCTAATGAATGTCCAAACGGAAACTCCGACTGTCCGCCGAACGCGGTTTGTGAGCCCGACTTTGCCGGCAATTTGATGTGTCAAAACCCGTGCGAAAAACCTCACGCCTGCGGTTCTAACGCTTTGTGTCGAATAGAAAACCGTCAAAGTGTGTGTTCATGTCCTGATGGCTTTGCAGGCGATCCAAATGATCAGAGAAGAGGTTGTATCCGAATACCAACCACTTGTAGTTTCGAACAGGAATGTCTTCTTGGAATGATCTGCGACTCAGGCAGGTGTCGACCGCCCTGTCATTCAGAAAAGGATTGTGCCGTCAAAGAGATTTGTATTGACAGACGCTGTCTATTGGGTTGCGCTACAGATGAAGAGTGTCTGACGGGAGAGATTTGTGCGAATAAGAGATGTCAAGTCGGATGTCGTTCTGACAATGACTGTTCTTACAAAGAGGCCTGTATTCTAAACAGTTGTAAAAATCTTTGTGATACGCCCACATCTTGCGGCACAAACGCCATCTGCAATATGGTTGCCCATCAACCGGTGTGTTCGTGTCCAACTGGATTCACCGGAAACGCCAAACTGACGTGTACTCGACTCATAAGAATGTGTCTCTCGACGACTGACTGTCCACATGGTCATATCTGTTTGGAGGGCAGGTGTAAGCCTGAATGTAGTTCTGACAAAGACTGCGCTTTGGGTGAGAAGTGTTTTGGAGGTCACTGTACTCTTCTTTGCAGAAATGATAACGAATGTCAACAAAACGAAATCTGTAATACCAATCGCTGTCAAATCGGATGTCGTGCTAACAATCAATGCTCGGATCATTTCATATGCACTCGTAATCAATGCATAGATCCGTGTGAAGGAAGTGCCGCCTGTGGACCAAACGCGTTATGCAATGTCGTCAATCACCGAATCAGCTGCAGTTGTCCTCAAAACTTTGTGGGTCGACCGACAGCTAACGTGGGCTGCATGAGAGAGTCCATCTCGTGCTCATCCAATATCGACTGCCATTTTTCTGGTCATTTTTGTGCAAACAATAGATGTCGACCGACTTGTAGTGCAAACAAAGACTGTGCCGTTGACGAGAAGTGCACTAATGGCAGATGTCATATACATTGCACTAAAGATAGAGATTGTCCTTCCAGTGAGATCTGTCTGCAAAACACATGTAATGTCGGCTGTCGTTCTGACTCAGACTGTGCTTCATCTGAAGCCTGTATTAACAACTATTGTCTCGACCCCTGTGCCAGTCGTACTGCGTGTGGAACTAATGCCATTTGCAGTGTTGCTCAACACGAAAAGATCTGTTCGTGTAAAGAGGGCTCAGTCGGCAACGCATACGTCGAGTGCGTTCGAGTGACCACATCTTGTAATGCCATTGATTCGTGTGGTATCGGAAGACGATGTGAGGCATCTGTTTGTAGAGTTGAATGCGGTTCTGATAATGAATGCTTCGATAACGAGAAATGCATTGACAAACTTTGTAGTATTATTTGCGCCTCCGATGATGTCTGTCCGCATGGATTCGTTTGTGACGGAGGAAAGTGTACGCCTGGTTGTCGATCAGACGCAGAATGTCCTTCAGCCGAAGCCTGCATTAATAGGAAATGTCTGAATGTTTGCGCCAGTCCTACAGCCTGTGGAACAGATGCCATCTGTAATGGAGTCAATCATCAGCCTTACTGTTCGTGTGCGACCAAATTTACAGGAAATCCAAAGGTCGCCTGTCGTCGAATGGATTGTGTGGTTGACGTCGACTGTGAAACGGGAAAGATTTGTCAAAACTATAAATGCAATATTGGTTGTCGATCTGATAACGGGTGCGGCGATGACCAAAGCTGTATAAGCCTTCAATGTACGAACCCCTGTATGTTTAGTGGTGTTTGTGGCGAAAACGCCATTTGTAATCCAAAAGCGCATCAACCGGTCTGTTCGTGTTCACCTCCATTTCAAGGCAACCCTACTATCAGATGTACTTTACCTGCGATAGAAGCCATCTCTTGTAAAGCCGACTCTGACTGTTCACTCGACAAGTTTTGTATTCATAGACAATGTATTACACGATACGAATGCAGTGCTGACAAAGACTGTGCTGTCGGACACATATGTGTGAAAGGAAAGTGTTTCACAGGATGTCGTCGTGAAGAAGATTGCGCTCTGGATATGGCCTGTTATTCACAGCAATGTCAAAATCCTTGTAGTTTTAGAGGTTCGTGTGGTTTGAATGCGGAATGCGTTCCATTCAACCACCGGTCGAAGTGCACGTGTCCGCCAAACTATACCGGAAATCCAGAAATACAGTGTATGGAACTTCCCACTTGTCGTAAGAACGACGACTGTCCTGTTGGTCATATTTGTCAAACTGGCAAATGTGCGGTCATATCCGGCTGTGTGTCTGATAACGAATGTCGACCTTCGGAAATATGTGAGAACAGCAAATGCAGTGACGGCTGCAGAAGCAATAGTGACTGCGACTTCACCAAAGCCTGTATTAACAAGTTGTGTCAAAATCCCTGTCAGATTAAAACCTGTGGAACTAATTCTCAATGCATTCCAATCAATCACGAAGGCATTTGTCGCTGTCCTGAAAGTTATACCGGAGATCCGACGCAGTCGTGTCAAGTCGAGCAGGAAGAGTGTTATGTTGACAACGATTGCGGTTCTTCTAAGATATGCGTCAGTAATCGATGCATAGTTGGATGTCGGGCTGACACAAATTGTCCTTTTGATAAGTCTTGTATTAACCGTCGCTGCGGTGATCCGTGTTCTATAACCAGTTCGTGTGGATTCAACGCGCTCTGCAAAGGAGTGAACCATCGTTCAGAGTGTTCGTGTCCGCCTAACTTTCAGGGAGACCCTAAAGTCCATTGCGTTGAAAAGAAGCCTAGCGTTGAGTATGAATGTGAAGAGGATAGCCATTGCGCTCCCGGAAAGGTTTGTGAACATCATTATTGTGTTTCGATTCAGAAACAGTGCTATAGCGATACCGCTTGTAATCCGGGAGAGATCTGTGACGACGGAAACTGCATTACCGGCTGTCGACGAGACTCTGACTGCACTTTCGATAAGGCCTGTTATAATAGCAAATGTGTGAATCCATGTACTGTTCAAACTCCTTGTGGCCAAAATGCCAACTGTCAGCCAGTTCTGCATAGACCTCAATGTCGTTGTCCGACTAGTTATGAAGGAAACCCTTATGACTATTGCAAGGCTGTACCCATTCTTCCATCTCCTGAATGTAGTAATGATAAAGAGTGTCAATTAGGATATCTATGCGAACAAAATAGATGTACAATTGGGTGCAGATATGATGAAAATTGCCAACAGGATAGAGCATGTATTCATCGGCAATGTTTAATCCCCTGCGATTACCCCGACTCCTGTGGTATTAATGCCCTCTGCAGTACAGTCGGTCACCGACCGCGATGTTCGTGTCCGCCTGGCTTTACGGGTGACGCAAACATACAGTGCACTCCTGTTATAGCTCTTGTTTGTTTACACGACGCCGACTGTGGAACGGGTCAGATATGCGAAAATGGCAAATGCATAGACGCGTGCAGAACAGACGACACGTGCTCTTATACTATGGCGTGTATTAACCAGCGCTGTCAAGACCCGTGCAGTGTATTCGGCGCCTGCGGTAGAAATGCTTTTTGTCAATCAGAAAATCATAGGGCGATCTGCAGTTGTCCGCCGCAGTTCAGTGGCGACGCCTTCGCCGCCTGTGAGCGACAGGACATTCACCAACTCCTCGGTTGTGAAAGTGATAAAGAATGCAGTTTTGGATCGATTTGTGAGTCTAAAAGCTGTGTTGAGGGCTGTCGTAATGACGACAACTGCACTCCAGACCAGAGTTGTTCGAACCGAATTTGTAGGAATCCGTGCGAATATCCGAATGCGTGCGGAGTGAACGCTGACTGCTCTCCAAACGCGCACAGACCTGTCTGTTCGTGCCATTCAGGCTTTGTCGGCGATCCACACGTCGAATGCAGACCTCTTCAAGACGTTCGCGAATGTATTCGAGACGCTGATTGTGGAAATCGACTCATTTGTGAAAACTCTCGTTGTATTATTGGATGTCGTGATAGTCACGGCTGTGCTCTCGAAGAATCCTGTATTAACCGAATTTGTCAAAACCCTTGCAGTCTATTTGGTGTTTGTGGTCGTAATGCCATTTGCAGGCCATTCAATCACACGTCCATCTGTTCCTGTCCTGCAGGACTCAAAGGCAATCCAAACGTCGTCTGCACTGAAGCCCCTCCGCAGTGTCTCAAAGATAGCGAATGTGTTTTGGGACAGATCTGTGATAATACACAATGCATATCTGGTTGTCGTCTCGACAATAACTGTCATGAAGACCGCGCTTGTATTCACGGCAGTTGTCAGAACCCATGTTTACTACCAAATAGTTGCGGAGTGAATGCCAACTGTCAACCATTCAATCACAGACCTCGTTGTGAATGCATTCAAAACTATAGAGGAAACCCTTTCGTCAAATGCGAACCAAGTAAGGCATTTCTCTCATTTAATATTTGAAACACAAATTTGTATGTATTGTATTGTATTAAAACATTATATTGTTTTAGTTCCTGATGATTATTGCGAACAAGACCAGGCCTGCGCTTTAGGCAAAATATGTGAAACCAACAGATGTATAGGTAAGCAATCGGTAGCCTTTCACACAGTTTGTCAACTTTTTAAGTTTCTCTATTATATAAACAATATTAAATGCATTTAATTGTTTTCAGACGGCTGTAGAAACGATGCCAACTGTAGATTCGAAGAGTCGTGTATTAATAAGATATGTCAGAATCCATGCAATCTTTTCGGTGCCTGTGGTATGAATGCCGTTTGTAAGCCTTTAAATCACGACCGCATCTGCACGTGTATTCCCGATTATACTGGAGATCCCAAAGTGCTTTGTGAACGAATATTACCGCCACCCGAATGTACAACTGATCCTCAATGTCCACTCGAACATATCTGTCAAAACCAACGCTGTGTTCGTAAGTATAACCCGAATAACTTGACTCCAGTTGTGTATAAACGATTAAATGAATAATTGAATCACTGATTAATGTTGTTCTTAACAGACGGATGCAGAACATCGAGTCATTGTCCGTCAGATAAAGCCTGTGTTAGGAGCAAATGCATCAACCCTTGTAGCCATAGCGGCGCCTGTGGTAAAGAAGCCATATGCGCTCCGGCCAATCACGTGGCCATTTGTAACTGTCCTTCTGGGTTTAGAGGAGATCCAGATATTGAGTGTAGAGGTTTGCTATTATTGTACATTATTATACTTTAAAGCATTTGTTAATTAATCCATAAACAAAATAAGGTATTTATATTATTTGTTTAAATGATCAGAAATTCCACCCGAATGTCGAAATGATGAGGACTGTGGACTCGAAAGGATTTGTTTGAAACAGAAATGCATTGGTATTTATATGAAAAATTAAAATATGGATTTTAAATAAAAGTTATTTGTTTCAATTAGTCGGATGTCGAATGCATAATAATTGTCCTTTCGATAAGGCATGTGTTAATGGTTTCTGTCAAAGTCCGTGCAGTATTGGAGGCATGTGTGGCGTTAACACCATTTGTCGCGCTGAGAAACATGAGGCGCAATGTTCTTGTTTGCCCGGATATACTGGCGACCCATTAAGACAATGCACTAAAGTATCGGTTGAGTGCGAAGTCGACAAAGATTGTGGCAATGGATACGTTTGTGCCAATCAAGAATGCAAAGGTTTGTTAAAATTATTATAAAATGGTTCACTTCTATAATGCATTGTATCTAAACTTTTTAAAATTTTTAGATATAAATGAATGTTTGAAAGAGCGCGTGCCGTGTGGTCCGGGCGCCAGTTGCACAAACCTACCAGGTTGGTTCAAATGTTCGTGTCCTATGCCTCTGGTTGGAGATGCCTATGGGTTGACAGGTTGCAGGTCTCCACTTCCCGTATGCTTTCATGACGCCGACTGTAAGAATGAACAGAAGTGTAATCCTGTCACACAAGAATGCTATGGTATGCTTAAAGTCTAATCTATTATATTAAATATTAAAATAATTAATAATTTTCAAATCATTACTCAGATCTCTGCTCTAAGCCTGGAGTTTGTGGCAAAGGAGCCATTTGTAAAGCCGTGAATTCAAGAGCCGAATGCTATTGTCCGACCGGTCATAGAGGCAATCCATATGTGGAATGCTCTATACGTATGACATAAATGAATAGTTAATTGATTGTTATTAAACGTATTTCTAATATCTTAATCTACAGGTGACTCCTGTTCCTCATATGGCGATTGTCCCGGAAATTTGAATTGTTTAGGAGACTATTGCGGTTGTCCTAAACCATTCCAACAATTGTCTTCGTTTTGCATTCGTAAGAGTTGTCACTTTAAAGTTTATAATCTATAATAAACTAATGTATTTGATTGTCTAACCGCGCAATAGTGACGAGCGTCAACTGTTCCACTAACAACCCGTGTCCACAAAATCAAGAGTGTGTTTACAGCGGTGGAAATGATTTCATTGGATTTTGCATATGTCCGCGCGGTTTCGTTCTCACATCAGATGGCCTTTGCAGGGATGTGAATGAATGCGATCAGCAGACCTTCCCGTGTGGTGCGGGCGCGATGTGTCTCAATACGGCTGGAAATTATAAATGTGTTTGTCCTCCAAGAAGTTCGGGTGACCCCTATGGAGAGGGATGTTTTGGTACTGAAAACTGTTTGTTTCGTATTACTTATAATACTTCTATAATATTGTAGCTTAAGATAAGACTGACTGTCAATCAATTAATAATTTCTTATGTTTTGATCAATACTATTATTTTTCAGCCGAAACACCGAAACAGGAATGTCTGCACGACTCTGATTGTCACGAAGACAAGGCTTGTGTAGATTTCAAGTGCATTAGTAAGTCATTAAAATCCTATAAATAAAACAAATATTAAACGTGAATCTATTCTACAGATCCGTGTCTTCAGGATCACGATTGTGGACAAAACGCAATTTGTGGCGTAACTAATCATCGAAAAGAGTGTAAATGCAAACCATTATATTTCGGAAATCCGTACGAAATTTGTAGAAAACCAGTTGAATGTGTGTCTGACGGCAATTGTCCCGGAAATCTCATTTGTTTGGCTGACAATAAGTGCGGATGTCCTCCCGATTTCGAACGACAACTCGATTATTGCTCCAGTAATTAATTATATTTATGAATGATTTGAAATTTAAAGATTGTATTGAATTTTGAAAATATAATTTTAGAAAAGAGCCAAAACTGCACGACTACCAACCCCTGTCTCGCTAACCAAGAGTGCATATTTAGCGGCACTGGTCGTGGATTCTGTGTTTGTCCCCGAGGTTTCAGGCTTTCGCTCAATAATGTTTGTCAAGGTTTGCGACGAAAACTTTATTTTAAATTCATTAGTCATTTATGAAAACTTAAATAAAGGCTAAACTAATTATTCAAATTTCTTTAGATATAAACGAATGTGTAGAAGAGCCTCGAGCTGTTTGCTCTATAAACGCCAGTTGTGTTAATCTTCTTGGTTCGTATGAATGCAAATGCCTAGACCTCTATGAAGGTGATCCTTATCGAGAAGGCTGTCGACTAATCCCTCCGCCATTGCGCGGCTGTCGCGCAGATTCTGATTGCACTCTCACTAAAAAGTGTGACATAAGTTCTGGAGAATGTTATGGTAAGAAACCTTTATATTCCTAATTTAGAACATTTAGAAACCGATAATCTTATTGTTTATGAATATATTTCAGATCCGTGTCTATCGAGAGGACATTTAGAGTATAAATGTGGCCAAAACGCGATTTGCAGAACAGAAAGTCATCAGTCAGACTGTTATTGTCCGCCCGGACATGAAGGAAATCCATTCAAGCTATGCTTCAAGAAGATTGTTTGCGGAATCAACTATCACTGTCCCGGAAATCTGATTTGTTTGGATAGCAATACGTGCGGATGTCCGCAAAATTTTTTCCGTGAAAGCGATTACTGTTTTACTAAGTCTGAAAACTGCACGACAACAAACCCCTGTCCACAAAACGAAGAATGTGTATACACAGGAAATACGAGCGGTTTCTGTGTCTGTCCTCATGGCTATGAATTTCATCCGAGCGGAGAATGTGTTGATTTGAACGAGTGTTTGCACGTGACCTGTGGTTCGGGTGCGCTTTGCAATAATAAGCCCGGAGGCTATGAATGCAGTTGTCCGGTCGATACCATTGGAGATCCATATGTTAAGGGTTGCAAAGAGATCGACGGATGTCGTGCTCTCGAAGATTGTGCTAATGATAGAGAATGCGATTTAGGAAGTAAACAATGCATAAGTATGTCATCCAATTGTTACAAATTTATTTAGTAAAATATAGTTAAGCATTGCTTTTATTTAAATGAATTTAATTTCCATCAAAACAGGTCCCTGTTATATATGTGGACCTCATTCAGAATGTACAGCACGAGATCATAAAGCGATTTGCACGTGTCCTAAAGCTAGAATCGGAGATCCTTACGATAAACAAGTTGGCTGTTATATCGAACCCGAAATTCCTGTTGAATCGCGAACAATACCCCCTCCCTCTGAAATTCTTGGTAAACAAATTAAAAATTAATAGTTCTTATAGTTTAAAAAGACTCACATTTATTGAATTTAATCAAATGTTTTAAAATTGCTTTTCCGTAAATGTAGTGATGTGTTTGGCCGATGGCGTTCAGGTTGCCGTTCAATTGGATCGTTTCGATGGTATAATCTACGTGAAGGGTCACAGTCAAGACCCTCAATGTCGACGATTAGTAACCAGTGGAGAGGGAGACTCTGTTGACTTCAAAGTACTGTTCGGTCACTGCGGTCTCATTCATGTTGACGGAGAGGCCTCTTTCATACTTATTATTCAAAAGCATCCAAAGCTAGTGACATATCGAGCTCGAGCTTATCACATAAAATGTGTTTATAATACCGGTGAGAAAACTATAACACTTGGATTCAACGTAAGTATGATAACGACATCGGGCACTATCGCCAACACTGGTCCGCCGCCCACTTGTATTATGTCTATCTGTACTTTGGAGGGGAAGGAGATTAATAGCGCAGAAATAGGAGACGACCTCCTTCTCAAAGTGGACGTTCAGCCAGACTTCATATACGGAGGTTTTGCTCGCAGTTGTATCGCAAAGACTATGGAAGACGACGGCGAGTTCCAGTACGAGGTGACCGACGCTAATGGATGCGCAACTGATCCCAGCATTTTCGGAAATTGGGAATACGATCCGCACAGAAAGTCATTGATGGCTCGATTCAACGCTTTCAAGTTTCCGAGTAGTAATAATTTGAGATTTCAGTGTAATATTCGAGTTTGTTTCGGGTCGTGTCCGCCCGTCAATTGCGATGGAGTCGACGCTTATGGACGTCGTCGACGACGTCAAGTCAATGATGAAGATCTAGTACTCACCGATGCCTTCAAAGAAGGCGCTCTCAGAGAAGAAATTATGGTTCAATCGAATGCCATTTTGACATTCGAAAAACGTGATCCTCAACCATCACTGCCTTCATCAAGTGGTCCAAAGATAGAAGACATAGAACATGTCTGTTTACCCAAATTAGGTCTCATTATTTCAATGATTATAACAACATTATTAGCTCTGGTGGCCGTCGCCGTCGCCATATCGTGTTGGCTAATGGCTTACAGGCGTAAACCTAAACGAATGGGACCTCTGCCACATCCGCCCGACTTTCCCAACCCATTGTACACAACACCAGAACCAGTTGCTGAGCCCTCACCTGATTACTATCCCACATCACATAATATGTGAGCAATGGTTCTCGTATTAGATTAGACTCTTATCTAAGTCTTAAATTAAACCCTAATTTATGAAGTGTTCACTTATTAATTTATCGCATCAATCATTTCATTTTCAATATTTCTGATTT
>JAUJYU010000019.1:0-27722 GCA_033995675.1 Nothrus silvestris
AAGAAAAAGTTTAGATAATTATTATAGACTTAATACTATATTTTTGTGCAAGACTTAAATATAAAAAATTATGTTTCGCTTTTGTAAAAGAAGAACAAATTCATTATAAATTGAAATAAATATATCATCAATAGCATAGTGTAGCGCATGCTTTGTAATCATTCTATTTATTTAACCAAAGAATCAAACTTTCTTTTGTTTCAAATTATTTGAATTGTTATTAGGATTCAATCAAAACTAATTATTATTGTGTTTTATTATTTTTAATGCAAAAAAACTTAATTGTAATCTTAACGACAAAACTTTGATTTTCTATATATTGAATAACTAAACTGTTTAATTAATTACTATTGCGTATAAAAAGTATTCATAAATATATTTAGTTTTTATTCATTTAATAATATATCAATTAATAAAACAAATTTTTATGAATGAATTGCACATAAATAGTAATTTAAAATGAAAATAATTACCAATAATATATACCTTATAATAATGTATATAAATATGAATTTGTTCAACAATAGGCATTCGATAATTTTGATTTTTATTGTTTGTCAAAAGCTCTGCAAAAGAAAACCACTTTCTAGGATTTCGTTTGTTTTATTGCATTTAATAAACTCATAGAATCGATGGATCGATAACAATATCAAAGACAAAAGACTCCGTATTCATAGTGCTGTTCATTGGGGTGGGGGAAACACAACTAAGATACTTTATTAAGTTGCACGCAAGCAATCACACACTACTTAATACTTAACTATGTTTTAGAAATGCATTAATCGTTACAATACATAGCAGAGAGAGAGAGAGAGAGAGAGAGAGAGAGAGAGAGAGAGAGAGAGAGGGAGAGAGAGAGAGAGAGAGAGAGAGAGAGAGAGAGAGAGTTGTGGTAATAGCAAAGTATTTCAATTGTCTGACATGCAAAATGAAACACGAAACTGTTTTTAACTTTTCTTCAATCTCTCTCTCTCCCTCTCTCTCTCTCTCGCTCTCTCTCTCTCGCTCTCTCTCTCTCTCTCGCTCGCTCTCTCTCTCTCTCGTCTCACTTGTTTAATGCCATTCTTTTCCCTTTTACTCAATTTTGGAGAATTAGTTGCTTTGCTTGTCTTTAAAGTTTTTGGCGTTCACTCTTCTCTAGTTCTCTACTCATCTATACTTTTCTATACTTTTGTATAGTTTAGTGTTCATCTCTTGTAGTCCTTTCTCTCAGTCAACTTCACTCAACTTTTATAGTTTTAGCTGATGAGTACTCAGGCATGAACTAAGGTTCCAGCTTTTGCGTGAGATGTACAGTTGCCATAGCGATAAAGGATTGATTAGTAATTAACCGTAGAATTAATTATTGTCTGACGTGACACTACAACCAAATGCATATAAGCTTCCATTGCTTTAGGCTTTACTTTGCTTTACTTTGAGCTTCGCATTGAAGCGCCCTTTCATTTTACTTTACTGTTTATATTCATAAGGACTTTTGTGCATCTCTCGGCCTTTGCTATTCTAATTCTTTCGTCTCTACCCTTTTCACTCTCTTGTATGCAAAGTCATGCCTTCTCTCTCTTGCTCTCTCTTGCTCTCTCTCTTTCTCTCTCTCTCTCTCTTACTAACTCGTAAGCAAAGACTGAAAGATTTATGAGTCGCAGTTTTACCAGTTATACCATTGCCTTTTGTGGTTTTCAACAATGAGAGATTGAGCTCAACTTAGAGTTGGCTCGTCTTCAACTAATACCCTATCACTATATGTTTTAATTCGCTGAAAACTTGTCACAAGCATTTCTTCCATATTTTCTTGAGGCACATAAAAGCTTATGTTAAAGATAATCATGTAATTAATAATGAATACACAAATATGTCGTTTATTATGTCAATAGACTTGAAAATTAAGCGCATTTTTTCAAATCAAATAAAGTGAATATACCTCACGATTTGTGGAAACATTTATTCCCTGTCTGTTGTCATCATTAACTCATTAAATGTTTTATTCATTCATTTATTCGTTTGACCCCAGAGGCGCTCTCTTTACTCTCTCATCCTCTGGTATTTTTTATCAAAAATAAATTGATTTGTTGAACTTTTTTAGACTCTATTAAATAGGGTTTGATATACAGTATGTACTTCGGGGACTCACAGTTTTTTATACCGTTTTATTAGATCATTATGCAAATTGGTTGCGGTACTTCCCAGTCATTTATATGAACATATAGTTCACTGTAATGTATATAAGGTTAGATGGATAAAAAACGGTTCTAAAAGGCTTAAAGCAAGCATGCATGTAATGTATGTAATATTGTTGGCACAATCTGCCACAAAAGGCATTTAAGTACACTTAACAACATTTTCAAAGAACATCTAAGTATTACTAACATTAAGTAAAGAGAAGACGAAGCGTTACATATTGTATGCACAAGTAATTTAAAGCTCAAAAGCAAGACTTCTTATGTGTCAACTAATCAGATGAGTAAAGAGGCTTTTCTTTAAGGATCACTTAGATCTCTGTTATCTATATTTGTCTCACTGGGAATTATTTATTAAAAGCAATGATTACCTAAAAGTAAAGACACTCATCAAGTAAGAGATACATGAAGTCTATATAGAGATACTTTTCTCTATTATTTGAGTTCTCATTTTTATTTCTCAAAGGAGAAAATGCATTAAGCCTTTAATACCTTAACTGCAGCAAACATGGCCGCAAGCGTAGTTTGTGGATGTCATCAACTTAATGTATTCGCCAATACATTTGCTTAACATTTAAAATATATAAGTTTATGTATATAGATATATAACATATATATAATTTATTGAAGAATGAGACTTATTTCAAGTTATACCAATGCTAGAGATGCACAAAAGCAATTTTCACTGCTTTCTATGCAAATCATTGCCGGCTTTGAGCATTACTGTCCACAAATTTTTCTTCGCATTTAGTAATTAGTAAAGCATAAGGATTGCTCTTTTGTATTTACCCCTGAGGCACACTTACTATAAGCCATAAGCCTGTCAAGAGTCAAGATGAAGATGGAATCCAACTTAGCATTTATATGTATAGTATTAAGGAAGCAAAGCCGTAGGTCTCTTGTAAACAGTAATTATCATCGACGATAGCAAAATAGCAAAATTTTGTGCAAATTATATTTGCCTCTGCTTTGCTTTTCTCTCCAAATTTATGCAACTTTGACTATATGTTATTCGGTCTCATTTCTATGTCGAAAGATTCATTAGAGGATGAGCTGAGAGAGACAGAGACTGACATAGAGCGAGAGAGAGCGAGAGAGAGCGTGTGTGTGTGTGTGTGTGTCTGTGTGTGTGCGTCTAAGTTAGATATTTATGTAAAGAGAATTTCAAATTCATTTTAGAGAAAGGGTTAAAACTTGATTCTTATATAAATAATTAAAGTTCAGCATTGAATGCTGTCTTTGGTTGTGCTTCTATTCGATCCTCTTGTGCGTCATCACAAGATTGTTTTGCAACCCTTATATACCCTTATATTTTGAGACGCAATGTTTATAACAAATAAATAGATGAAGCTTTAAAGCTTAAGTTTAGTATTGCATTTATAATAAAAGTAAAACTTGGTGTTTGAACATTCCTTGATGATAGGATTCCGTTAGATATCAAACCACATTTCATTGTAGAAAATCGCTAGCATTCCTTCCGGTGTGTTAGTCACACATTATAGTCAAAGTTTTCCACTTAAGTTAGCATTGAATAGCATAAAACAGCATTGATATTGATTAAAAAGTAGTAAAAGCAGTTTCAATAATAAAGTTAAGGAAGAAGTCATTTTCCAATTTGATTGTGCTTTTGGTTGAGGAAAAATTTTAACTTTTCAAGCTTTGCTCTAATAAATTATTATCGAATTGCAAAGGAATACAAGTAAAGGACATTTTTGTCATCATTGAATAGAGAAGTGAATTTTCTGAGAGTTTGTTTGGGAGTTTTGTAACAAATATGTAAAGTATGTAACAGAAAATTTTAAACTCTAGTTTTGGAATTACTATTATGTTTACTATAAGTTTAATATCAAACGAACTGACAATAACAGCATTTCGCTATTATTATATGATTTGGTGTGCTTTAGCTTCTAATATACTGTCTGTTCATACCAATGGTCAAGCAATAGAACCTTTAGAAAACATATCCTTTTATAATCCATATTGTGGTGAGATTTGTGTGCATATAGTGTTACGCAGTTGGAGATTCACAAACAAATCAAAATGAACGCAAACTTGTTGAATATTATTACAAATTCAAAAACAACGTTAGCTGAAGTAAAAAGCAGTTATGCATAATATTAGGAGAAGGGGGAGAGAGAATGTGAGTTTGTATAATAGTATAGTCTATAGAGAAGTGGTGTTATGAGCTTTTGTGCTATAAGTTTGATGTGACGAAAAAAAGGCTTCAGCTTTGGCTTCAGCTGCAGAACGAACAATAAAAAGAACCAAATGGGTCGAGAAATGTATTTATACAGTTTCTCAAAAACAGGAATCAGACACATTATGGACACGTGCCTGAGTAATAAGTGCTAACTTATTTGGGACAATCGTAGGTAAACTCGCAAGTAATATGATTGTCCCCTTTCACTCTTTTTCACTCTCTTTTGCTCCAATTTCGCATTTCTGAAGTAAAGCCAATTCGTTCTCTTTTTTTCTCCTGTTTTTTGTGAACAGTTATAAAGCGATACAGAATTGAAGCGAACAACACATAATCTAATTGATAAGAAATCAGCTGCGCTGGACTTCTATCAATGCTGTTTTAGTTCTTTACTCTATCAATGCTGTCTTACTTCTCGTTCTAATAAACAGGACGACAGAGAGAAAGGGGGAAACAGTTGAGAAGCAGTGCTTTTGATATAAACAACTTTTGTCTGAATGACGAGACAGAACAGTTATCATTTGTGCACAACAGAAAGTGTGGCATTGCATGCATGACAATCACTGACCGGAGAGTATTTTGTCACCCGTTGAAGGATCGCGTGCCGTCCTTTAACCCACTGTCCTGTTGGTTATACTGGTATTACTAGCAATACTCAATAGTGGTGATAGTGGCAGGTGATCACCAAAGATATTTCATAGTAAACAAACCATATTGCCATAGGTTGCCTTATATGCAGTCATACTATTGGAGCAGTGCCTCAATCATTGAGCCAAAAATGAATGAATCAATAGCATAAAGACAGCAACCACTAGACGCTCTTTCTATCCCATTAAGTTCTAATTCTTGTGCTTTTAGCGACATATCAATAAATGGTTTTACTTTTGCTTCTTTGACCACTTCATCTGTCAAATGATGTATTCAATGTTTGCAGTAATGCTCAGCTGGTCCTTGTCGTTAACCTCCTTCATCCCTCATTACAAGCGTGAAGAATTGTACGGCTGTGAAGGTCAGTGGGCCAACACGTTTATTAAGACTATCTCAATGGCTATTCTATACACTTCTTAGTCAATGTGGTCAATGCTCTGCAATACCGAAGGACAAGAGAATCAATTGTAATAGGTTTCCGACCTGAAAGGGTTCAATGAATTGACAATCTGTTGTGGTCAACACTAAGTTAGCCAAAGTTTTCACTGACACATAAATCTTTGACTCACTTACTTAAACATAAATCTGTTAGAATTGGCTTCAAGTAAGACTTGACTTAAGACCACGACTTGACTAATAATTGTTGAAAGAATAAGTTTGTTTAATTTATTTTCTCGATAATAAATGATAAAAGAGAAGCTCACCTTTTAATGAGTTAGTGTTTTCACAATTGAGAGAATCGGAATGTTCATAGACTTAAATTTGTGCTCAAACTGTAAAATCAATCGATTATAAAATTAAAATAAAAACGGAAACTTCAAGTTTAAGCTCAAAGGCTTTGTGAAACTCGCGTGCTTTGCTTTACTTTGTATTGATATCAGATATTACTAAACTCGCAACTATTGCACGATAAAAAAAAGTATAAGACATTAAATCATTATTAATAATGCAATTATTATTATTTGGTCCCAATCTGGTTACTGAGGCTTACTATGCTTTTTACATTCAGATGATGGTCTTAATGGCTCAATCAATAGATATCTCTTATCAAATAGTTTGTCATCTCTAGCAAAGCAAATGATATACTCTCATGCATGCGTGCACTTATTGAATTTAACATTAACTTAGACAAAGTTAGCCCATTTTTCTATTGATTGTTAGCGTTACTTAACGGACTTTCTCCTAAGGAATATTACGCTTTGCATAATTTATTTATTTATAGTAATAATACTAAGGGTATATGCATTTGATCTACAATACAAAATAATGTACATTAGAAATTACGCTTAACTATGCTTTCTATGTAACTTATTATACAATATTAAGCCCTTAAAAGCAAAGAGCAAGTATATCATTGCTTATATATCAACGTATATAAGTTCTATCATAGAATATTTGATAGACTAATAATTTGATGCAAAACTTATATACCTTAGAAATAAATCTAACGGTGGTATAAATGCTGAAATCGACTACAACATCACTTTGTAATGAGCTTTACTCTTAAATCTTTGTTTGTTTTACTAATGGAAAAGTCGTTAGAGGAGCAAAAGGACATTTTCAAGGAAAATAATAGTCATTATTGCATAAGTTTTATTGCTATAATGGGATTCTGGCGACTTCTCATATTAGTTTCTTGTTTAGAGGACAATCATATCGCGCTCGTATCATTTTGAAACATACTTAAGTGTTTGCTATCATCTAACTCTGTCATCTACTATTTATTTCCTCTTTTACTAATAACGAAATGATACATACATTTACTTCAATCAACTTTATTTACAAAATATCAAATAATAGAAATTTGATGAGCTCTGAGCTCCGACTGACACTTCAAGTAAACATTGAGTTAAACTCAATTTATGATATTCCTAGTTTTCAACTTATTAAAGTACACTTTTCTCAGTCTTGGGAAAAAAAGTTAGCAGTTATCTGCCGTATAAACTCTACAAACTTAAACTATACTCCACATCATAAAACTTTGTCATAATAAATAAGTTTTAATAGTGTTTCTAAGGGGGAAACAGTATCTCTGCCTTCGTTTTTACTTTAAACAAAGTAATACACCATTTGCTTGCAATCCAAGGACATAACTTAGTGTGTGTTCGCTTCTAAAAGTTATACAACTATTACTAGTAAATGATGCTATACTAACATAACTAATATTACTAACTGGTAAGCAATGGCAAAACTTAAATAATAAATTGTAAAATAATGCATACGAATTGTATTGTCACTCAAAGAAGTACAGTACGTAAACACAGGTGCAAATTGTGCTCTTTTAATCTATTGTTGGTATGGTTTTTGCTTAATATAAGTAAAAAAAAATTTTAAATAAAGCATCGAAACCTCATCATTACAGAGTTAGTTGAGTTTTAGTTGAGTTATAGTTTACTTGTAGTAGAAAAGAGTCATAAGAAAAAGTGAACAACATATGCAACAACTGCTGTTTAAACATCTTGTTTTGTACTTTTGTCATTAAAATATCAATAATGGAGAAGCTATGAGAAGTGGCTCAATACTAATAATAACAGAAGCCAACCATGCATTGAAATAGAATGCAAGAGCATATTACAGTTCAACTCATGATACGAGTTAAGAGTATAAGTAGTAGTCTTCATATGATATATGCATATGAGCTACAATACAAGTACTGCTATATATCTTTGAATGATTGGCGCATTTCTTACATTTTATTATATAACGAAATATAATTTATATACGCATTGAGTATATTCAGTAATGATGAATAATAAATTGATATTCAATTGAGTGCCAGTCTCCACATGTTTCCTATTGTGATGTGATTAAAAGCGAACTATTTATTCATTCGGGAGAGTTTTGAGACATAGAAATGGAGTCGTATATGAGGGGAAAAGTTGCTAAGAGAAAGTGCTACCACTTTCTAGACATTCTGTTGAGAGCAATGGTAATAGAGAAATACAGTGATACTCAAACGAAACAAATTCATTTTCATTGTGGTCCGTCTGCTGAGTGTTGAGTGAGATTCCCTGCACTAATACCCCTCCGTTATATTTGGCTATAGCTATAGCTATTGCTATTGCAATTTTGATTTTTGGGAGAAAGTTCTATGACCTGAAAGCAATGCACCCCAACTATGCTATGCTTATAAGTTTTAGTCTAACTAATAATGAGTCCCGTTTTAAGTCCGCAAGACTTTTCAAGCCACCTGCCCCTGTCTCAGAGTAGAGCCAACGACTTGTTTTTCGCAATTTCGCAAATTTGCTGCAAAGCTCAACGCTAAACATCTGGAGCGCGTGCCAAACACGCACGTACTAATGTCATGGAAGTCATGGCAACCTTAAGCGAAAGTGCAAAATCTCCAGCACGTGATGAGCACACGACAAGACCTCCCCCGCTATGTTCATGCAATGCACCAAACTTTTTGAGTCTCAATGGTTTCTTTTTTACATGCACTGTACGTCCCGTTACAGACTTATTGTACTTTCTCTCTAACATTGCATTGCTTTCCCTCACTTTCCCCTACAGTTATGTTTTGAAGTTTAGAAAAGACTTTTTTCTATTTTGTTTAATCAGTCTTTATATTGCAAAGTAATCTGATATTAAAGTTTGTATATTTATTTCAATGTGATTTTCTTCATTCTTTACATAAACAAAAGACAGATAAGACATTAGTTGAGTTACAAAATGAAACACAACATGAAAAAGTTTATTTTTAAAGTTTCATTTTATCTCCAAATAGTAGAATGTTTAGTCATCGGTAAAGTTGAGTCTTATATCTTACAATACTAGTGAAGTGAGGGCTCAGACCAACACAGCAGGTATGCAATTTACAGTAACCTTATGTCATACTATAGCATATTTTCTTTCATTTCAATATTGTTAGACATCATAAAATATATAAGTTTTAGACTCCAAACTATTTCACACAATAAGGCATTATTTTGGGGTAACAGTAAAGTGGGGCCAACTATTGAATGGTTTATATTGAAATCAGAGTTGCGACACAGCTATGATGATTGCAATCATAAGAAGTTTGAACATTTCGCTCAATTCTATTTGAAAAATGAATGAAAACTATGAAATGCAGCTGTTTTTAGTTCTGATTATCCATTTTAAGTCAAATAAGTCTGTAATAAAAAGTTTAATTTCAATTAATTTTAGAATTTTACTGCTTTTAAATATTGATTGTTTTTTAGAATTTTTATATTTTTTATTAACGCAATCGTATTATTAAACGATTTGTAAATTGAATACCAAATAATAATAATTGCAAAAATTTGATTACAGTTTGTAAACTCTTATATCTTATCAAACTTTAGGCGAATCCCTATTCCATAACTTAAATTATTATATATTCAAACAGTTGGTGTTCCCTTAATATGAAAACGTGTTATTTATTAGATGGCTGTCAAAGAGGCTTTGCATATTATTTGTGATATTTGCCATAATGCAGGTGCGAATCCAATGCTACCTCTGTCTGATTAAAGCTCACTAAAAAGCGAGAGCGGAGGACCCGGAAAAAAGTTTGCATTTAAAAAAGTAAAGACTGGGTTTGTTCCCCGTTTCTTTGCCAATGTCAGAGCTATAATCATAATGCATATCACTTTGGCTTTCGTTAAGCTTTCATAATTCAAGGGCAAAATCGACAACAACTACCGTTTTTCTATTCTTAACACTCAGGCACGCGTTACGCGACTTGCCCTTAAGCCACTCCTTTAATTGAGGAGAGAGTGAAAAACTTCCGGGTTTTGCTTAAAAACATATTGAAGACTGAGTGAGAGTGAGTTAACGACACAACAGATATAAGAGTAAAAAGCAATACTTTTGATCGGCAAAGAAAGTGATTGCCTTTCCTTTCAATTCAAGGGCAAACACGCGGACGCACTTTCGAAAAATACTTATCAAACAAAAAAGAGAACCGCTATAACTGTCTATAACGTGCACAACAGCTGCACGTGAGAGACTTTCTTTAGTCATAATAACACATTAAAATTTATCATTTGAGGAAATTGCGAATAACCTTTCACTCTTTGCATTTAAATTTTGTTATTGCTTTTTTTCTTCCGGGATTTCCACTGAAAATCCGAGTTTTATTATAAAAAAAGTGAATTACTTTGTGAATAACTTTCTGAATAAGCCCTCAAATCAATTGATTTCATACAATTAAATGAGTTGAGTTGCGCTATGGTTTACCAAAGTTGAACTGTTTTCATATTTATTTGTGAGTTGAGCTGTAATTCATCTATGATTTATTTAGTAAGAACTTATGTGTTTGTGTGTATGCAAATACAGACCACAAACTGCATAAATCCACATATGGTTAATAATATAAATATAATATATTATTGTGAGTTCTGTATATAGTATTAAACAGTTTAGTGACCCAGTCTTGGCTACAATATTAACGATATTACTCTAATTATAATAATAATAATAATAATAATCGACTGAAGAAAAGGAACGATTGGAAGGAAAGTGAAAAGACTTTCATAGCTTATTAACGCATAAAGGGTTTCAATACGCATACATACCTTATATATAACTGTAAGGATTTGAAAGATAACAGTATTAAAAGCGTGCAGAGAGAGAGAGAGAGAGAGAGCGTCTGAGTTATAAGTACGGGAGGCTAATGCACCTCTTGGTTTGAAGTGAGCCATAGAGCCATATGACTCATATTGAGGTTATTCGTGGTCAATATCAATGCTGCAATTTTTTGTTTCCCATTCTCTGTTGTTAAGATCCCCTCCAATAAGTTCTTATACGGTTCAAAACACGCTTCAGACATGTCGCGTACCAAATATTGAAAAAAGCTAAGGCACTCTGCACGCGCACACCGGGACAGGTGGGTTGAGGGGGTGTTCTTCTGTCTCGTGTCGCGGGGGTGTCAGTAATTGCATTCAATGTTAGCCAAGAGGGGAATGAATGACTCTTGAAAAATGGGGAAAATACAATTTTTGGGGCTCACAGTCGGCAGAATAGCAAAAGTAGGAGGTTTTTGAGGGTTGAGGAGAGAGACCTTTGAGAAGAATAGAAGAGAGAGAGAGTAAGAGAGAGCGAGAGAGAGAGAGAGAGAGAGAGAGAGAAAGAGAGAGAGAGAGAGAGAGAGAGAATACTCCTGAAAAAATTCAAAAGAAAAAAGAAGAGAAAACTAAGCTAACGGTCCTTAAGCTACTTTAGACGACTTTCGGTAGTTCACATATCAAGACGTGTTCAAATGTTAGTGTCTTCTTGTGATTTGAGTTAGTCTTACTCTACATTTTAAATCAAAAGTTTGTGTTGCTCTCAACTTAAGTAAACATTATATAATTTATTGAAAATTACCATTAATTTTTGTGATTACTGTTTCTCATCATTAAATATAATGTAAGTCTTATTTTTATTTATTTAAATAATTTTGATTTTATGTAATATTAAAGTAATCTCAAAATAAGAGAAAGTAAAAAATTGCTGCTTATATTGGAATAAATGTTAGCAAATATAAATGGAATCGTCTAACTTAGCTTACCTTCAATTGTTTCCAATATAAGCAGCACATTATTGCTTAATATATGATTACATATAAAGCTAAAGTACATCATAGTTACTAAACATAGTCAGAGAAATGGTCGCTCAGCATTTTGCATGTCAAGCGTAACATAACTCTCCAGTCTGTGTGCGGGTTAGCGCAACTGCAGCTGTCGATTAAATTTGGAAAAGTTTGCTCATCAAATCAATCTAAGAGAGAGTTGAGCTGATTTTGGTTTAATTCTGTTTTTTAAATGAACTCAATAGAGAAAAGATAACTAAAAATTGAAGTTTGCTTAGTTCGCATCAATTAAAGGAAATGATCAAAACACTAAGTTATCTCATACATACATTTTCACAACACAATCAAATACATTAGGAGGGCGTCCACTGAGCTGTGATGAGTTCGACGCTCACTGGATAGTGTCATTTACAGGAGAAAACTTTTTCTCAACTTTTGGTTTGTGGGGTCAATCGGAGCGAAGTGTGATTTTGAGTTATCCTTAAACTAGTGCAAAGAGCACTCATTTGACATTTCGCCCATTTCGGTATGTAAATTAATTAACATGCAAATTAACTATTGTAATGAGGCATTGCTCGCATCGTATGCTATCAGGCGATGCTTCAACTAAAGGGGTTTGGTATGCAAAGCAAAACCAATATTAAACTTTTTCGCTTTTGCTCTCTGTTTGCCAGAGAGAACAATACTAATGGACACACAAAGATTTACAATCATCTCAGATATTTCCACTAATCTAGACTTAAGCAAAGTATGCATATATTACTCTGTACTGTACAGTATTGTAGAGCACAATGTATTGAAATACTTTATAAGAGATTCTATGTGTGAGTGAGCGTGTATTTCATTAAGTGTTTGCATGTTATGTTGAGCGCATATACTGTATGCCCGTTTGTAGAGTTAGCCAAGAGTTTATTAAACTCTACAATAGTTAACTTTAAAACTTAAAGATTAATCTTTTAATCATCTTTAGTGAAGCAAAGTTAGCGAAGTTAGCAGACAATTAGTCGAGAAATGGTTGAAAGGCGGAGTTATTAGTTAAGGCGATATACATTGATTTAGCTCTATAGGGAGGTGTGCTCTCTTTCTGGTGAAGGCGAGGCGACGGTAGCTCTGCTAAGAGAAAGAGAGTAAGAGAGAGTCACAATTGCCGATCATATTAGACAAATCTAACTGTAAAAGGAATCGCAGTGTATGCGAGAGTCACTACATATATAACTTATATTTAGTGAGTGTACGGTATGTGATATATTCTTCACTAGTGTCTGTAGCGCAGAGAGACTCTAACTCTGTCACATCCTTAAACTTGTTTGACAAACAAATAGATTTCAGTATAAAAGTGGAAGTTTGTTATAGCCTTACTTTTCTCAGTGCTTCTCTCATTCAGTTAAAAGAATCAATTTATACCATTCCTCCATTGCTTATCGCGTGAGTGACTTCTTTTAAGTTAAAATAAAGCTTAATAAACATTATAAAATACTTAACCATTGAATAAGTTGTGCTCTAAGCCAAACAAGCCGTGTGGTAGTGATAATATTGCATCGAAATCACTAATATTATTATCATTTGATTACATATCGTATATTCAATAACTTATACCAATTATCAATCATCTGATAATTTAAAAGCTATTGTGAGGTATGTTCACTATTAATCTTATTATATTTGCTATATTTTTCTCAAAAAAGAGTTTACATAAATATTAATCAATATTATAAGGGTTTAATTGTATAATTACTACTACTGTATTATGTCATTTATATATTTATTACGTTTATTTTGATTGCAATTTCTGATTTACTGCATTTTTGGGGTTAGAGCTATGCTATGCCATAATATAATAGTTGTCATCTATTGCTGATTATTACCAATTTATTGCCATTAAAGTTGTGTTCACTTTAAAATAGTAAATCCAACAAAAGTCAGATTTCAATTCTGGATCCGAGAAAAAGTAGGTCAGAAAGCGGCGTCTGTATGCGCCACAAATACAGAATTGTACTCTTGTATAGCACCTCAATAATAATTCAATACTTATTATATTATATTATTTGCTGTGCGTATCCTAAACTTCATGTACAGCTATGTTCTCTTTTTTTCTGTAACAACAATTGTAAATATATAACGGGATCACTTATTATAACAATAAAGCAAACACGAACGTAAGCATCAGTTTTTAGTCCAGACTTCTTAATAAGACTGAAGCATTGCAATGCATATCACATACAACTGTAATTTTGTAGTTGAGCGCAGGTGTTTGATGTTTATAAAGTTTTCCCTTTACCGCAGAAAAATGTTAGTTCTTAGCAGACACTTAGCTTCAGATTTAGTTACATCAGAACTTAATTTGCAGCATAAGTCATATTAAAGACTCAAATCTCTCTCTCTCTCTCTCTCTCTCTCTCTCTCTCTCTCTCTCTCTCTCTCTCCCCCTCTCCGTGTGTGTGTGTCTGTGTCGGTGTGTGTGTCTGTGTCTGTGTCGGTGTTAGTGTGTGTCTGTGTCGGTGTGTGTCTGTCTGCGTGTGTGTGTGTGTATGTGTGTGTCTGTGCCTGTGTCGGTGTGTGTCATCTCCCTTACTTCTTTCTTAAAACAAAAGCCTTAACAAACTTATAACATATCTATTGATGACTTAAAGATTGACTAATTTAAAGCAGCTACCTTCCTGTCAATAGAAAATGCAGACTATCATAACAATTATAAAGTTTGCTAAATTGCATCTCTTTTTGCTAACATAAGTTAAGCGTCTTTTAACAAAACCACTTAATAAATGCCTTCTGGGGATATATATTCCGTTAGATTGCGTTGCGTTACAAGTTAACTGTTGTTGAATAACATAACGTGACAGCAATGAACTTAATGCTTAAGATCGCGTTATCACTAAGAAAGCGAAAGAGGCAGCTGCAATGTTATCACCCTTGCAGTAGCAATGCTAGCATTGGTAGCATAAGCTGTCTCTTGTCACAGTGTCTCCCATGAGCCAAAAGCCAGCTATTGACCTAATTTTATATTTCACACCAACCGACAAATTTATTATTGTCTTAAATCTTAGTTGATATACTCAAGATATATCCAAGGCTTTTGTCTTTTGTCTTCCATATTGCAAGTCATTTAGTCAATGCGTGCCTTCTAATTAATGTAGAAAATAAGAGAAAATTTATTGCCTATTTGGGCAAACGTTGTTATAACTTATATAATACAAGTCAAGACTTTTGCCGAAGTTGTGTACCCATAGAGAAAATGCAAATTGCTTTTGTGGAACAAATAATAAACTGGAATATATAGCGTTCTGTTACAACATATTGACAGGTGGTTTCATAGCACGTTCGTTTCTCCTTATATTTTTCTCTTTTTAGTCATTTAACATAAGCAAAGATATAAAAGCTTTATATTTTTACATTAACAACAATCGTATATTCCTAACAAGCGTCAGAACACACTTCTATACAAATTCATTACAAGTGAATTTTTTAGTGTTGCAAATGTAGACCTTCGCGGGTAAGTGAAAAATACAGACTATTTCCAATTTCTTATATTCAATAAATTAAGAAATAAGAAGCGAATTTTTCAAAATTTTATCCTACTTTATATTTTCAATAATAAAACTTTTGTTATAATAATTAGTTTGTAATTAAATGCTCTATAATTTAAGTAATATTTTTTAGAGAAATTATTGCCCCAGAAAAGGAAGTATTGACTAATTAATAGCTTAATAGAAATAATAGAGAGTGGGCTGTGGCGCACACAAGTTTTGATTGCGAATACAGATGAGAATAAGTTATTATTAAAGCTAAAACATGAAAAAGTTTGCCTTTGCATTGAAAGCAATTTGATATTTTTGCTTAAGTTGTGAGTTATTAATCTGTGGCGCATAACTCATAACAAATTAATGGTTGACCTAATGCAAGGACATGATTGAACCAAAATTTGTGAAAGAAGAAATCTTTTAAAGTTATAGCAGTTTTGGTATAGTTGAAAGCGAATTGTTATTCTGTTATTTTGAGTCATGTAATGTCTTAGTCATGGATGTGCGTATCATTGACATGTATTATGCAGAATCGCGTTCGTTCAACACCTTTATCTAGAATTGAATATGACTTTATTTCTCTCCCCTAGAAGTGCAGTCGTCTTCCCGTCGATATACGAACTAATTATCAGTAAAATTCTTATAAATGCTTTTATGCATCCTTAAGGATATGATGAAACACAAAAACTTATATTAAATACAATCGACTTATAAGTACCTTAAATGTATCGAAAACATAATGTAATCAGTAGTTGCTAACAAATATACGCCCTTTCCATACTCCAAGGGTGTTGATCAGTAATTCTTTTGTACATTTGTGTTAAGAAATACGATATCATTCTTCGTGTGTGTAATGCTTAACACACTTTTCTCGATATAATGTAACTGTACTTACATAAGGGGGTGTAACTTAAGCTTAAAGGACATCATAGCTTAACTGATAAGCTATTCTAACAAAAAAATGTTACATAAAAGTTATATAAGTTTTCTAAATTATTTGAAAATTAATTATAATTTGATCAATGATTATCGAACATTGACCAAACTTTTATTAAACAAACAACTTGATAGATCTGTTTCGAATGTTTCCGTTCAGGTATGACTACATTTTGCAGCATATTTATCACGGTTGCTCTGGTGCTTATTTTTTTCAATTGTATTGAGTTCCACTTTTTTCATAAAGTACAGCACTATTGAAGATATTGCCTAAAAATTGTGAAGGGAGGGGTTTAAAATTTAAAGGTAATTTAACAATTCTAACAACAACAGCACATTTAGCATCTTTTTTCCGGTACTTTAAATGCAGCCTTACTTTCCGGTTTTTATTTCGCCCCGGATGAGAGCCAACGCTTGGGCTTAGATAGGGGTACAGCACATACTACATAACTCACAACTATTTACTTTGATAGTTATATATTACCTCAAGATTACTGCTCTCAAAATTAACTGTGTTATACTCAACAAATCCACTTTAAATTACATTTTAACTCAACTTATCTTATCTCTTATTATTCAACACATTTAATGCTTTCAAGATTTTATTAAGAAAAAGAAAAATAGCTGTTATCAATACTTTTCAACAACTGTATAAATTTTTTTGGGACATTAGCGAAAACTTGCGCGTCTCTAATGTTAGTACAGCTGAAATATTGAAACTTGTTATTAAAACTAAGTTTGAGGCAACATTTGGCAAGCAATAAAAAGACTGCTCTCAAATTTAGCTGCACTGATGCGTATATTACTTGGCGCGTGCCATTCGACCTCTGCTCAAACTTGACATCCTTTGGAGGGACTCTTAAGTAGAAATCTTTATTCAAATAAGTCTCTGCTACTAATAAATAAGTTGATTGAAGTAACTTTTATTTTCTATTTTCACTAAACATATTGATCTATGATTGCATCGAAGAATTTCCAAAGTAGGAAACAATTCAGATTATTAGTATTTATACAATTTATAGGAATAAAAAAAAGTGTCAAACAATATATTGCAAAGGATGAGGATGAGGAGGTCAGTGCCATTTGAAATAAGTCGGGCCTATTTATACTATGTAATAAGTCATTCACATTAATTTTTAATATCGAACGGGATGGATGTAGTTGTTTGATCAGTGATCAGGTGAATCACTATAAATTGCTTAGAGGAAACAGGAGAGAGATCAGAGACCTATTGGCTAAATTGAGAACATTCAATTTTTGCTTTACTTTATTAATAAATGCTTTGCTAGAATAGTATACAATGCTTTTGAATTTTATCGCAGCGTTGCTATTGTGTATTGTATTAGGCATTTCTCTTACATTGTTTTATTCCCACGTACTGTAACTTAATAGAAATGGAGTCTCTACTGAAGCCATCATCTACTCTATCACCTGTGGTTGCAAACAGAATGTTGTTATAAAGGTTATATCATCAATATATATGGTTTGTGTGTTTCTAAAAGTATAGGGCTATTTCTCAAATTTCCGGCTGAGCCTTACAGTACTCGCGAGATTATTACATATTCACTTGAATGTTGTGGTCCAATAACTTTTCCCACGCAACTGCAGCTCACACTAAATACAAACCCGACTTTATCGGAAGCATTCTGTCAATAGATAGAAAGATATTTTATGAGACAAAATAAAGACTCATTTAAATTATGCCCAATAATCCAACTCTCTCTTGCCTCTCTTTAACTCGCCCTCAGGTACGGCTAATACAGCTTTTAGCTAACAGTAAGCTTGACTATTGCGCTATTCTCTTACATATGAGCATTTCAAGGGTGCAGACGCCCTCCTCAATCAGACTTCAATAGTATCCCTCTCTTTTTCTACTGCTATTCCCCACCATCTAAGCCACTAATTAGAGCTCTAACCCAAACGTATTTTACCTGCACGTGTGTCTCAAGCCATTAGTGAGAGCAGTCATTTGTATCAATGGAAAAGCTGAACAGAGGTTCCCCATAAATGACAATCAAGAAGTTTTTTTAGTGTACGAAATCTAATGTAGTCTACTTTTGCGTTCAGCAATAAAAGTACATTATTTCGATAATAAGTATGTTATCATATAGTAAAAAATAGTCCTTTCGAGTGGGGATTATAACTAACCATTTCCCCCATGAATATTATTATCTGCAAAAATTACTAAAACATGAAGCAATATCTAAGTTTCACTCGATAACAATCGCTAAACAATTTCTAATTTCCAATATATGAAACAAGGTCTCAAATCTCAATTCTCAATACAGTTGAATCAGTAGTGATCAGTGTTGGGCATTAGGCTCTATGTATTAGGCATGCCTATCAGTTAATGTCATATGTGTTGCTCCTGCATAGATACAACTTATGAGCTGAGTTTCATAATAGGCATTATTGGCTCATTATAAGCACTGTTACAATCCTTATGAGATTTTAAAAAAGTTTGTGTGCAATTAATTGTATAAGTTTTCATCTGCGAAAAGCCAACTATTGTGTGAGTAATTTTGGTTAAGTGTGAAATCAAATTTATCAATGGATTGAGGTCTATGCTTATGCTGCGAGAGCATGTTTTACTAATGAATTATTTGACATTCATATACAGTATCGATAAATAGGAAAGAGTGCGACATGTGTTGCTTATTTGTATTGATTTGACCTCTTAATTGCCTATTTTCATGACCCGTAGTATACAAAGTGCGCATTTGTGACAATAGATTATACAGTACTTATGCTACGGTTTCACTTGATATCGTTTAAATGCAAACTCATATCTATTTACATATCAATATTCAATATACTCGCACTGTATATTCAGATACAGAAAATACTATTTCAAGTATAAAATTATTAATAAAAAAGAATTCATAGAAATTTCAGCCAAAATGGTTAGATTTCTTTGCAATGCATAAACCTTAAGCTAACTTTTGCGCATCACTAAAGTTAATTCAATGCATTTTAGTATTCAATATACAGTAACTCTAATAAGAGCGACTCTAACAAAAGATAGAATGTGTTTTTGATTGGTTCGGTTATCCTAATTTGCATTTAAGTTACCATTTGTTGCATGCGATCAATTGATTTTACCACTTATTAAACTTTACATAAGAAGTTGGCGTGTTTTGCATAGAAGAGTAATAATAAAACTAATTTTATTGAATTTTTTGCAAAACATGGTATCACAGATATCCCCAATTTAATGGTTTGTTACCAGTATTTCACTTATTTGACTATTAAGTCTCAGTGTTTAACTAAGTTTTAGTAAAATTTAATACCAGTATCAGAAAGAGCATATCCTGCCTTAAAATCAATTGTAAAGTAAAAAGCTTGTGAGTGTCGATCGTAAGTACGGATGTTCCCATGATTCCCATGATTCTTGTAATTCTTGAGGCGTAATCACGGTTGTCTCTCACTTCCTTCGTCAGGAAATTTAACAGCTCTTTTTAGAGTCGAAACTACCCTCCCCCCTCCCCTTTATTTCATATACAGCTAAATTCTTGTTTATGCTACCGCTTACTTACTTACTATTTCCCCCGCTTTCTTCCACTTAATTGTTCTTTAAAGGAAGGAAGTATTGTATGTGTTTTGCCATTTGTGGCTTCTTATAGTCAGACAGCAGTTCATCAAAACATTATTTTCAAGAAAATTAACTAATAATTGGAGATTATAATTGATTTATCTTTGATTCGTTCAACTTTTACACCAAAGGGAAATGTTTCACTGTGAAGATAGTGCACAAGCGAAACAATGAGACAATATCAATAACATTGCATATCCGGTGATTTGCTTAGTTAAATGTTATTTAATTTACTTCAAATAATATTTATGCAAACTTTCTGCAAAGTGTATTGTGTGCGAGGATTTCCTTTCTTAGCTTTAGGATGTCATTTAAGTTGACTATAAAAAAGTTCATTAAAATTGTTTAATCATTATTCCATTTAATACAACCAATTTATAAAGAATTTTAATAATTTTTAAAAAGTTCATTCCGTTTGACTCGCTATATCTCAAAGTAAACCTTTGTGTCTATGAATATATTTTATGAATATAAATATGGATCAAATCTACAATAAACCCCCGCTCCAAACACAGCGAGTGTGCACTGCTTGATCACATCTCAACGACTTATAACTACTTTAACGCCTCACATCTGTGCGCTCTCTCTCACTCTCTCTCTCTCTCTCTCTCTCTCTCTCTCTCTCTCTCTCTCTCTCTCGCTCTCGCTCTCTCGCTCTCACTTACTCTCACTCTCTATTTGTGTTTTTGTGGTTCATTTCACTAACGGTTAGGAATGAGTGTGTGATGTGATCTTAGCTTTTTTTAATACATATAAAGCCGTAAAGTATGAATACTGTCTGTTGTGTTATTAGAAAGTATCGAATCGACAGTTAATGTATTTGTATTATATAATAGAGAATCATGTTATTTATGCAGTGATGCAATAGAAGAGCACATCTCCCACAATAACTAAACGCTAGTTATATAAGCCTTTATTAGTGAAGCCATAATTATTTATAACCAAAGGGCATAATTACTAACACCTGGACTTTTTTACGTTATATTAGAGACACATCTCATCTCATAAGTGAAAGCCTATTAACCTCGCGATGCGTCCCATCTAAAGAAGGGATGTCTTAAAATTGCTGCACCTTTTCCTTTATTATCGATACACTTGAGTGCATCACAATTGCGAACAGTGAGTCGTCGTATTATTCTTCTTGGTTCCGTCCAGTCAGAAGCCTTGTAAGACATCACGTGATGTCGTCGGAAGAAGACTCATCGATGGATCTCATGCAAGACCAGTCTTTAAAAGGATGTAAAGTGAAGCGAACGCGTCAGAGAGTGGACGCGGGAGAACCAAGAAACAGTTACGCCAGTATTGCCAACTTTTCTTCTCGTGGAGGTTATCTCAATCATCCCTACCATCAATTCAATGGTCTCAGTCTTTCGCCGCCGAATAAATTTATTGGTGATATAATTAGCAAATCAGGTGATAATAATTCCAAATCTGATATGATTGTCATCGATGAGGCAGTAATGCAAATGTGTGTCAACGGCACTATCAATGCCGGACAAATCGCTCCTCCGTTTCTTAACGGTGGTGGCAATGGAATATCGGCCGCAAATTTAAAGTCAGAAACTAATAATAATAATAACAATGCTATTATTAATAATAATAATAGTAATAGTAATAGTCATTCTCCTGAACTAGAGTTTAATTATAAAAATAATGGCAGTTATTTGTCATCGAAATGTTCATCAGAAGTGTCTGCAACCACAGGAGCTCATCTGTTGCGCGACATTTTACAAACTGGTAGAAAGTTTGGAGAGAATTGTGTTGACTCAGACCAACCAAATTTCTCCGGAAACAACAAAGTAGGAGGACTTTCAGGAGGACTTTCTCAATGCTCTGATGCGTCCGAACTCGACGAGGAGGAGAACTTATGCGAAGAGAACAGAGATGATGAAGGTATGGATCAGATCGCAAGCAATGCGAGTCAAAGTTCTCCAATTCGAGAACAGAATAAATTATCACTGGTCTCATCGCGTTCACCTTCACCCTCAGCCACAGCCCAATCAAACCGTCCGAACATCAATAGTAGTAATAGTAACAGCAGTTCAGCGATCGCTGAAGTAAAGCGCGCACGAGTCGAAAATATCGTTTCAAATATGTTATTGGGAGGCAATGGTCCCAACACTACTGGCATTAACAGCAAAGTGTCTTCTAGTGATACAATGCCTGCGTCTGTGAACGGATGCAAGAAAAGAAAGCTCTATCAACCGCAACAAAGCAAACTCAATGGTCCTAATGATGAGGACGACGATGAGGTCGAGTATTTGGCCGATGAAGAGGAGTTGGCCGACGAGGACGAGGAGGAGATCGTAAGTGAAATTGATTTAACTGCTAAGAGAGCTAAAACTGAAGATAGAGATAATTTGCGTCGACAGTTAGAGGACATGCAGTCACAGCTAATTGCTATGAGACAACGCTATGTCCAACTTTTTGAAGCACAACAACAACAACAACAGCAACAGCAACAACAGCAACAACACAACAGCAGTGCAAATGCAGTGCAACTCAACCCAATACTACTCGGAAGTCCCGTCAATTTGACGACTTCTATCTCACCCGCAGATGAATGCGATACAGAAATGGATGAAATCGCTTCAGATAAGGGACCGACGACTCCAATCTCACAACTCAGCGAAATGACAAATAGAGACACTCCAGCTATAAGTGCGAACGTGACGCCTAATAATCATAATAACAATATTAACGATCCGTCACATTTTCTGGACGAAGCGCGACGTCTTATATCAGAACAAGAAAAAATGACCAATAAGTCTGATCGACAGACTTGTATTGTGAGAACAGGTGGTTCTTCGGCCATTTCTTCCTCCTCTTCAGGTCCGGCTTCATTACATGACATCGAATGGCTAATTGAGTCCCTTAAAGGTGAAATACAAACATCAGTTATGCAAATAATCGATACGACTTTCGCTCGATTTTTGCAAAAACGTGCGACAACTCATAAATTAAATTTCGATCAAAATGAACCCAAAAATGATATCACAATCTTATCTCAAATGTTGGACAGAAAGTCCCCGCGAACTAAAGTAATCGATAGAGGGGCCGCTATTGCTACTTCATCTATAGGTAATGCCATTAGGGGTAACATAAACGGTCATTCATCCCGTGGAAGCCCATTCAGTCTTCCCACTGAAACAGCTCCAGCTCCTAAACCTACGCCATTCTCATTCCCAGCTCCGAGTTTCAAATCTCCCTTTTACATTCCAAGTGTAGCGCCTCCGGGGGCTCAAATGCCACACCAGCCCGCGCTTATACCATCGGCATTAGCTCATCACTTCAATAGTTTTGCTTCGAGTTTGAATCAAGTGAATCAACGCAATGATCAATCAAACAATTATAACAATAGAGACAGTGTTAACAGCAGTAGTAATACGAATGGCCACACATCCAACCCTCATATATATAGCAGAAACGATGAACCACTTCCTGAACAAACAGAAGCCATGGCTTTAGTCGTTGCGCCTAAAAGAAAGCGACATAAAGTAACCGATACCAGAATCACTCCGCGGACTGTAAGCCGACTACTAGGACAGGAACCGTTAATCTCTTGCAACAATAATAGAGAGGTATCTTCAGTGTCGCCTCCGGGCTCATCGAGCTATCATAGTCATGGGCCGCCACCACAACCACCTCCACCACTAGTCCCCGTATCTCTTCCTACCTCTGTTGCAATTCCAAACCCAAGTCTACATCAATCTGATCTATTCAGTGGCGCAACCTTTCCATTTGGAGAACATCCCAGATTGAGCTTATTTGGGGACGAGTCCGATCTGAACAGAGATAGTAAAGGACACAACGCTCATGCGGTCGCATCAGCTGTGGCTCATGCGGCGGCAGCACATCATCTTCATATGCTGGCCGCTAGTCGTGCGTCACCCGATTCTCTTCATGGCTATCCCACAACTGTAGTCCCTTCTCTTCAATACGGAAGAGTTGGCTCAGACAATGGAAATGAAGGATCTGAAACCAATGAAACTCAAGTGTATGACCCGTCAATGCCTATGATATCCTTTTCAATCAATATTTCATTCTTATTATTTTATTTATTATTAATCTTTATTGCATTCAAAATATAATATAATGATTGAAATCATTTAAGTTCAACAAATAAATGCAAAATAATCTTAATTTGTAGCTAATAGTAATATCTTTATATTCAGATCCTAAAAAGTTTCTAATTTATAAGTTAAACTTTCTTTTTTAGTTTTATAAATAGGTAAAGAATATATTGACTTAAAAAAAGTTAAAATATCTTGAGTTAAAAAAAGTTATTATGCATTTATTACGTGTAATAAATGGATTATTGTTGAATTGAAATGGGTTGCGGACTTATATTATACATTGTATGTAAAATATATGTAAACCAATTTCCTTAACTCCTTTGCACACTAGCACTCTTACACCGATGCATCTTCGGAAAGCTAAACTGATGTTTTTCTTCGTGCGATATCCAAGTTCTGCGATTCTGAAGATGTTTTTTCCTGACATAAAGTTCAATAAGAACAATACGGCTCAACTCGTTAAATGGTTTTCAAATTTTAGGTAAGCTTATTGATTGTCAACAAGTTGTTGTTTTTTGCATTATGCAAAATCCGCACTTCTTAATAGATTGCACGGCGTTTTTATTATTAACTCGACAGCTTGTATCAAATTAGGCGGATGTGCTTAATGAGAAATGACGAGTACTCTGTATATATGAATTCATTGAATAGTTTAAATTCCAGGCTTTTTCTATAGAAAAAAGAGGGGAAGAGTTTTGCTATAATAGTTGCTATGCTTTTTTTTAAAAAACCTCATAAAGTCCATAAGTTAGTGTTGTAATCATCAAAAGGTACGGATATCCGATTAAAACAGGCCAAACTAAGGTATTCTACTCTTGCATCACAACTCAGAATCAGAATATGACATTTTTTAGCGGATGACTATTGTGACAAAAGGGAACCTTAGTTTATTCGTCGGGCGTATTGCATATCTGAGAAAAGCAAATTTTCAATGTCTCACTTAAAATAAAAGCAGCTGTATTTCAGTCGACTGCTAATCAGGATGTATTGGGAGCAATAGGGTGTATGTTGTATAGTAGGGAAAAGGGGGAGAAGTTAGCCTTAATGGCAATCATAGAATTAACATGATATGCGACTTTCAGGTACACTATGGCCTCTATCTGTTATTTTCTGAGCTGTTCTGTTCTGTTTCTGTGCTCTGCTCTCAATCCAAACCACTGCCACTCCGTTACGGTCTAGAGATTGAGAAACAAAACTCAATATCCATAATATGATGAATAAACGGGATGCTGCTATTGCTGCTTATTTACTTGCAATATTGTATCTCATTCTATAGTTTGTCTCTACGTATAGTTTCTAAAAATGCTTTTTGGCAGTGAACTGCTTGATATGCTCTGCTTGGCTCGAAAGGCCAGGTGTGCGATCAGGCACTTGGATGTCGAATTATTTTTAATATAGTTGGCATGTTTTGCCAAAGAGACTACTGAATAGTTCTAATGCAAGGAAATAGTAAACAATAGATAAACTTTATTCATAGATGTATTTATTATGAATATAATGTGATGCTAATAATTCTATCCAGAAGTTGTACAATCGCGACCTTCTCTCTGGTCTCGTCTCTGACTGAGTCACTCACTCCTTCACTCCCATTCTCTCTCTCTCTCTCTCTCGCTCTCTCTCTTTGCATTCATATTTGAAGCTCTAGTTTGACAAATGATGACTGGGCTGATGGGCTGATGTTGTTCGTTGTTTTAAATCATCACTAATCAGGTGCGTCAACTCATTAGTTGACTATAAGCCCAAGCGTTCTCTTATCAGCGTTAATGCACATTACATTAGCCCTACAACGCTCTTACCATTATTAGCAAAAGGACAATATAAAAGTGCAATAAGAAAGTATAATAATCGCATAATAGATGTAATATATTGCCTGTAGTGCACTTGTCTGCTAGAACTGCAATCATCACCTCTTCTATTTTGGAGTCTTCCTTAACTGAAAAGTTGTTGGCAAAGGCTTGCCTTTGCACTCAATGAGTATAAAGTTAACTTTCATTATGCATATTATCTTCAATCTCTAATCCCTTTGTCTATTGCGAAGCCTCCCATTATTATCTCGCTTTTCTTAGGATTTAAAAATGTTCTATAGATAAGAGACTTATTGTCATAGCCTCATAGCCTCACTTAGTCTGTTTTCCTGCTATTTTCAAACTTAAACTTTATGAAACATTACAATATAATGTTGGCTCTCTATAATCACTGCTTTGAACGGCTTGTACGCAAAACAATAGGTTCTCCTGATATATCATTGATTTCTATTTTAATAATTTTGGCCGCGATTGTACATTAATGTATGTAATAGCAGTATTATTACTAGCTTTGGTGCAAAAGTACTGTATATTACAGAAACAGAATTATCAATAAGCAGACTGAAAACAGTAACTGACTGTATCTTAACTTTTATTCTCACCCTCTGTTGTATCATTTATAGCAATATATATGGCAAGCAATGAGCCTTATGAGCCTTATGAGCCTTTTTCTTTAATGAGATTTGATTAATTAGTCAATCCTTTGTAAATCAGGCGAAATGATATCATATTTTGTAGTATTAAAATTATTATAGAAAACCAGAGTGAAAGATAAAAGACAGTCGCTTATTCAATTTAACAGAACGTATTTCCTCTTCAGGTCATTTCTAACCATTTACTCAATTGTATTAACAGCTAAGTCCCCAACAGCAGCACAACATCCGTCCCATATAATAGACTTACTTTACTCAACACACCTTTGATAGCGTTAATTACTTCATTTACTAAACAAAACTCTTTTTCATTATTATAATCTTGTCATTTAATAAATGAATTTTAATATATATAATAATAAGAGATGAGAGCGAGAGAGCGAGAGAGCGAGAGAGAGAGAGAGAGAGAGAGAGCTTTCAGAGAGAGCTTTCACATGCATTATACCTGACACCTTAAAAATTAAGTTTATTTATAATGACATAAGTTTTATCTTGTTTTTCTTGATATCTTATTATGTATTCTCGTATTGTTTACAATTAGAGAGTTTTATTACATCCAAATGGAGAAGTATGCGCGTCAGTCCTTGAGTGAAGGAGTGAAGAATGCCGAAGAATTGCGAGTTGGCAACGATTCTGAGCTACTCAGAGTCTTGAACCTTCACTATAATCGCAATAACCACATAGATGTAAGTGATAAACAAGATTTAAATTACAGAATTTTATGGGTTTGAAATTCCTTCAACTGGTAGTTTATTTACATTATGTCTCTTAAACAGGTTCCTGAAAACTTCCGTTATGTAAGCGAACAGACACTGAGAGAGTTTTTCAAAGCAGTTCAATCTGGAAAAGACACGGAGCAGTCTTGGAAAAAAGCCATTTATAAGATAATCGCCCGCTTGGATGATAACGTTCCAGAATATTTCAAATCACCCAATTTTTTGGAACAACTCGAATAAGCCTATCATAGAAGCAGTTTTCGAGTCGAAGATGGCATAAAACCGTCCTCTAAGAACTTGTGTCAGATAATGGTTGCTCTTTCGCTTTACATAAATAAATAATAATATATTGAGCGGTTATATTATGAAAGTTTAAAGTATTCAATGTTATCATTTTCGCAACATATTGTTTGTGGTGAATCAGAAGATAACTTAAGAGAATGTAAGCTCTAAGGAATTGGTTTATTGGTTAAGTGCCTTCCATTCTAAAGAACTTGTATGAAAATTATTATTCGAGTCATTCAATAACTTAAAAATGTTGGTCAAAATTGTTATAATATATTATCAAAACTAGAAAATTCAAATTCAAGTTAATAATAGTAAGATTTAAAAGTCAAACAGTTTGCTAGTCCGGTGTTATGTACCTTTAATTATATATTTAAAGTCATTTCAATAATATACAAATCAATTATATGATGAGTGCACTAGTCGTCACTCATATGATCGGAAATAATACCGATTTTTCTGATTAGACCCAAGATGTGGTTATTCAGCCTTATTATCATTTGATATTTATTATAATTACTGATATTATGGATTCTATTGAAATTTATTTTATGATATATTTGCGCACTTTTCTCATATTTCTTCTTTCACCTGACAATTATTTTGTAATA
>JAUJYU010000020.1:0-27264 GCA_033995675.1 Nothrus silvestris
TTTTTCCTTCAAACCTGTATTTAAACTTTTTAGGATTTTTCACTTCAATTTAAATCATTAGAAATTTTTAATTTGTATTTTTGTTCAGCTTTTATAGTTCATCATGACTTTGATTTATAATTCAATAATCAAATTCTTGAGCTATAAATGCATATACAAATAGAAATCGAACCAACAATTTTATTATTATAATAAATTCATTTCATTTAATAATTTAATGTCATTGTCATAGAAATCTCATTTTAATTATTTCATGCCTTATATTTACAGAATAGGCAAAAAATGTAATTTATTTACTTTATTTCATTTCACGATTTCGAAAATTAAATTAGAATAAAATTGAAAATATAATAAATTGAAACTTCTACATAAAATGTAATTTATAATGAATTTTAAATTAAAATTCCGAGAAAAGCGCCAATATTATACACATTCTACAAAATCTTATCAGTCATTTATTTAAGTTGTTGTAAATGTGTTTTTCATATTGCAATTTTAAATCCTGATGTAATCATATCTTTGAGTACTTTAATTGTATGAGAAAAGTCCTTCGCAAATGATTTTATAAATAAAACAAGGCTGAGGTAACACTATATAACATTTTGTCAAATATACTGGTATTGATTTTAAAAATATATTTCTTGTCATTAATCCGTAAAAAATGGCAACAATTAAATAAGACATAAGTAGTTACTCTAACTTATTTACATATAGTTCATACATATGTATCTTTCATATAATGAAAGCAAATGATATAAAATGAGAGAGTATGAAATATTGTACATTTGATATGAGGTTTTCAACATTTCAAAATTCGTAGCAATATTTTCATCTTAAAACACGTTGATATGAATATATAAAAGGAAGTGGGAAACAGGTTTTTTAGTTCATTTCATGATTTATCGATCTTTTGGTGCGATTTCCTGTAAATTCTCTTTTATAGGGGTTTTGTGTCTGATTAGGTCTAACTTAGGATTATTACTGTTACTGACTATTATCATCACATTTAAGTGTTTGGAGTCTTCACATCACAGACTGAGGCAATAACAAAAAATCGAACCATAGAGAACTTGAAAAGAGGGAACTTTAGAAATATATGCTTATAATTATTATATATGTTTTGTAAAACTCGTACTTTGCACCAGAAAAACTTGAAACAGACTTTGTAATGGCTCTGTATTTGATGTCAGGTTAGCATTGATTTCACTATCTCTTATGTTTATTTTTCTTTACCATTGGCTCGTTTTATGGGTTTCTACTTTGATTGATATGAAACGTTTTTCTTCCGACTAAAAGTCAATGTTTTCTAAACTTTTGAAGCTTTTTATATATCGATATTTTCTTTTGGTATTTAATATTTAATAATTAAGTAAAATTTGCACTTTTATTAAATTATATATTCGAAACATTTAGTTTTATGTTCATTATTATTTGCCTTCTATTTTAAAGTAGTTGAGACCACTTTCTTAACAAAAAAATCATGAGTTTTGCTGTGGTTCCGATGTTTCTGATTTCGCAAAAAATTCATATTATTGTTGACTCTTTAAAGTCTGGTTTGAATGTAGAATCTTTTGTATTAGAAATACTATTTCGCATAGTTTAGAAACAGCTGGTCTTTATTGGAAGGGAAGCTCGTCATGACATGCCATCGAATGCCCAATGCTTTTTAGTGAATAAAATTAAACTCAATATCGAACAGAGCAGAGCAGAGCAGGAGATTTAAACAGAGGCATCATTTTTGAGTCAATAAAAGCACCAAAATATTAGACCCTTCCGTCTGTGCGGAGGAGAGACCCATTGCTCTTCGATCGGGGCGTAGTATTATTATTATAATATGTTATTATTATTATTGCACAATAGAATAAAGTGAGAATATCAAATTATGTTGAGTTTATTGCAATATTAAATTTAGTAAACTGTATTAGGACCATATTTGCTAATAAATTTGATGCTATCATTTAATACCATTTTTCAATAAGTACTGTATCACTAATTAAATACAATTTTGTAATTCAAATAAATAGGACTCTGATTTGGAAAATAAAAAGGCTTGCATTGAGTCTTCAGAAGTTAAAAAAGCCATAAGAAAGTGGACAGAATTTCAAGATTCACAGCGAATTTTATTGACTACGCCTTCTGTTTTAGTTGGATATCGAGTTAAAGTATACAGAAGTGAAGGAACAACTCAGTGGTACACAGCAGTCATCGTTTCGTACAACGAAAACACAAGGGTATTGCAGTCTACTATTTTTGTTATTCAACTTAATTTCATTTCATTCTCTAAATGTTCATTAAATGAATTTTTACTACATTTCTACTGAAGGACAAAACCTAAACAGTTGTAGTTTAAGTTAGTTTACTCTTTAGTTTACGTAATGCGCGATATAAATACTTTTTCAATGTTAACATTCATTAAAATCTTATTTTGTAATTTATTTTGGCAAATGATTGAAAAGCAAAATATTGATAATTAAATGTTTTTTTAATAATATTTAATGAAATGAGTGGCAAAATGGCTGAGGGAGAGAGAGAGAACATCCTTCTTATTGCCTTTATTTAGAAATTTAATGCAATACCAAAGCTCTAGATTATAGAGTTAGAAATCTGGAAAATCAATAATTAGTACAAAACAATTTAATTTTACTAGAATTGCGTTCATAAATATGTTATTTCTTTTCAAATGTAATTTCTGTAATTAAAGTTAATTTAGAAACAGAAACAAACATTTGGCTCATTAACAAACTATTTAAAACAATCAAATATTACGTATTTTTTAGTGAATGTTAATTATTAGAAAAAGAAATAACATATCTTATCAAATGTTAATGCAGGAAATATTGCCACCAATTGATAATGTTTAACGCTTAACAAAATAAATCGATAATTTTTTAGTCCTTGAAAGATATTGATTAAAACATTATAATTGGCTTTATTTTATAAGATTTGCGAAAGCTTAAAATGTAATTAAAATAAAATGAAAATTTTACATTTAATGTTTAGCTAACGATCTATTAAATTATTACAAATTAGATTTAATGAACAGTTTATGCCATTAATAATTTACTAAACAAAAAGAGAATTGTCTCGACTTTTCAACAAATGAAAGAATGAATGTTTGATTTCTATATTCAGGAATTGACTTTGACTGATGACACAGTGCTTGAAGAGCACAATGAAGACCCCAGTTTGGTGCAGATGAAATTGATTGGAGATGGAGGTCAGACACTTTTATACTATTGGTTGTTGTTATTCTTTATTTTATACTTAGTTCCTAAAGTACTGTATATTACTATAAATAAATTTGAAAATAACCCTTATATCCCTTATACATCCCTTTCAACTAAAATTTGACTAAAATGGTTGGACTCATTGTATAGTAAATTTTTAATATTTACATTAGTGATCTTAAAATGTATATGATGTTTATTTTGCAATTTGGTCATACCTTACTCTTAGACGCTCTATTATATGAGGCAAATATGTATAATAGATATATAAGCGCTTTTTGGCTTTGTTTATAAGCTCATAATATAGTACTATGTTGTTAATGACATTTTGTTATGCTTATTATCTTTTGGTTGCTTGGATAAGATCCATAGAATAGAATTACATACCATACTATACATACCATACTATAGTTTGTGATTCGATTTATTAAAGTTAGCAAAAGATAATAAATGTTTGCTTACTTACGAGTTATATCATAAATACGATAACCTAATGCAGCATTTGATTTCCTTTATGTAATAATTTTTTATTAGCATATATTGTATTAATTTATGTTATGCTTTGATGATTAAATTCTCCGTTTTAGGTCTACTTAGCATTTACTAAGTCAGCAAATAGTTAGCAAATAATTAGTTTTGTTTTTATTTTAAAATCTAAGACCATATTTTACAGAGTAGTTTTATTTTCCTTTTCAACTTTACTTAAAGTCAATACTACAGTAGTTTCTCACAAAAATCAGGTCATAATATTTCAGATTTAATTTAGTGGTTTCCTATAGTATGCGGCCTATACTGTATCATAATTTGGGTCAATGATATATTTGATATATTATAGATTTCTTATAATACTTGTCATCTTTTTAAGCAATGAATATTTGATTAAACACATTATTTTAGGTAATTGTTGGAAAGTTATGTTGAAAACGAAGTTAACTACTTTTAACGTATTTACCAAAGAATATTTACAGTCACTTATCGAAAATGATAAGCTTATTATTTATAGACTACATCCTAGAGTTCACTGTTCCTAAATTTATTACGTTATGAAAACTTATGAGTTGATTAGTCCATTTGAAATAACAAATTTTTCCTCATTATATTTGATTTTAATTTAATTACCAATTTGTGTCTCATTTCAGTTGTCGAATCAATATTAAAAGGTGAAGACATTGGAATCACTCCAAGACGGAGAACTTGCAATCAAAATCAAACTGTAAGTTACATTACTTTATGGCTTCGTATTTAACTTAATTATACTATACTTGTAATTGTAATGTATTTATCTTGAAATTGTATTTATTTATTTATATCATTTTATATTTTCGTAATATTTAATATAGAATTAAAGAAAAAGAATAAATAAATAACTTAGTGTTGAATTTTTGTTAACTTATAATATTCTTGTCATGATTGTTGCGCAAACAAATTTATATGACTCATAATTTTTTTAATTTGTCTGCAATTACAGAGCAATTCTCTTTTTTATGTAAGAAATCTTCATATTTGACAATATTTGATATTTATTAGAAAAGCAATTCTAAAAAACAAAAATAATTATCATATTGTATTATTTATATGATTATTCTGATTGTATAACTTGTTTACAAGGAGTCACTTTATCTCCTTTGATAGTGTGACGCATCAAATCTTACACATAATTGAATTTATTATTCTCGTTATCTGTTATTTCTCTTTCATCAACCAATTCAACAAACATAGAAAGCAATTCTACATTTTCTAACTTATACGTTAGTGTCTGATGTCCTCAATGTCCTCAAGCACTTTACTTTTTGTTCTGTGATATTTCTGTCTTTATTGCACTCCAGAGTAATATTTGTATCCGAACGGGTGCGACATTCTGTCCGACAATATTCTTTATTGATCGATGGCTTCTGCATACCATAGCTCAGCAATAGCTGAGCCATAGCTGAGCCATAGCTCTTGCTCCCTTTTGCCACTACTTGTAGCTGTGGATCAAATTCTGTTCCCCTAAACTAAATGCGATTTTCCATAGCAACCGATGAAGTGCTGGGGATGTAAAGAGGGTATGAGTTGTTTCTGCGCCCCTCTCATTCAATAGCAAGAATTCTACAGATTCTGCTAATAGTTGTTATTGTGCAACTTCGCGTCTTCGATGGCAGCTTAGTTCTAGTTATGTAATATAATAATTCAAGTCCTGCTGCCCGGAAGAACGGCTACTTCGCTTCTCCTTTTTTAGAACTACTTTTCTATTTGTGATATCTTTACAAAAATATATTATTTAACTCATGATAAATATTATGAAAATATTATTCTGTATTAAATATTTAAAATGTATTAATCGACAAATATATCTTATTATACAATTTGTGATTACAATCTGATTCTCGCACAGAAGCCAAAGTAATATTTGTAAACTATTTTATTTATAAATTCTCTTTTCAAAAGATTAATTTACATAATATTAGATAAAATGGAGCTTTAAAGATGTGAAGAGAAAAGCTCATGAAATAAGGAAAACGCTATATATGTGTTTATCTTTACTATTTTGTGCTCTATTCAAGCTTTTAATCGATTTTGGTCTTCATTCCTATTTTATCTTTTCATCCGCTTCTCTTATTTTAATAGTTATCTATAGTTTATAATGTAATTCACATAAATGGATGCATCAATTGTCATGACCTACATTGTCATTGAAGCAATTCGACCACTTTCTTAATCCATTATTATTTACTTCAATATTTATTGAGTATCTATTTTGCTGTTTTTTAACCTCCGCTAACATGTTGTCTAACATCTAATATTCAGACAAACATTCAATTGTTGAATAATAAAATGAATGTAAACAATCGTTGTTTATATTTATGTAATATTTGATAGAAATAAGATTAAGTTTAGAATTATCTAAATAGTTATCTATAATTAATTAAATGGTTATTATGGCTATAATTATACATTTGATTGTTTCAGAATTCTTACACTCGTAATCGGAGTGGAAATCCAAGTGGAAGTGTTAGTGGAAATAATTGTACTCTTAATGTTAGTACAAATTCTACAACAATATTAACCCAATCAACAACTACTACAACACAAAGCAGTAGTACCTCAGCCTCGATTTGCTCATCACATAATATTTCTCCTTTAATTACAAGAAAAAAATCACGTCGTAATAGCAGTGATATTACAAACAAAGATTCTCCTATTCCTTCTCCGGCGAGCACTACTTCATCGGACAGTAAAGGTCTTTATAATTAACTTTAATTCATTATTATCTATCATTTTATTGTAAAATTATTTTAATTCAAATCTCAATTCAATTGAATTATTATGAAATATATTCAAATCTCTATATTTCATAATAATTCAATTCTCATTCCTTATATTACTTCAATTTGGTTAATATGTAATTAAACTAATTTATAGTCATCGCTCTTTTAATTGCAATTTTTGTGCATAATTGTGCTTAAAATGCTTTTTATGCTTATAAAGTCATAATTAATTTAATGCACAGACTCGGAGAGTAAACTATTATCTGTATTTTCTGATAAAACAACCGAAACAATTTCCGATAATATTTTTCTGATTATTTTTCTTTACTCCTTTGTTCTTTGAATTATGGACTCAATTATGTACTGAAACTTTTTTATTTCAATGTTTTTTATATGAATCTTATCTTTCTTCGAATTACTGAAGGCTTTGAACAATAAATTAAATTTATCTCTTTTTTATCACAAATATAAGTAAATACTGTATATAGTAATAGAAATATTTTCATTGAAATTCACCAATAGTTAAATATTGTAAAACAACATCATCTTTATATAAATTATTATCTGATTTATAAAAAAAGTTTCTTACAAAATGATAGTCTTTGACTTTAATCTATTTTTAATACCTTGAATTCACGTTTTTTAAGGTTAAATGATTTAATATTTTTTTGTGTAAGAATAAAATTAGTATATAATTAATGAGTCTTATCCACAATTTTCAACATAAAATTAATAAATCAAATCGTTTGAAAATCAACGAAAAATAAAAAATACAAAATATATAACTATTGATTTCAAATATATCGTTTTTGATTAAGTTAACAGTATTTAACATTCTTTTCTATCATTAAAAAAATTAAAAGCTTCAGAAATCGTTTTTAACATAGTATACAATTTTCCTTTCAATAGAAAAGATTTCAATCTGTGATCATATTTAACAGTTTCAGACTATAATAATTATTCTAACAATACAAGGAATTGCATCACATATACACTTATGACCTTTTTCTGGTGATATTGTGCATCATTTCAATGATGACATTGAGTGAATTGCATAAACAAGTTTACTTTGACCTTATTCGGTAAAATATGTTCACATTTAGCCTCTTTTTGATTCACAATTGATTTATTCGCAAATGAATCTAATCCTCATCTAAAGACTGACTTCTGTTACATTTATTCAATCGTCACGATTAGAAAATGACACTTTTCAGGCCTTATTTTTGTGATTTTTAATTACTTAATAAAAATTTTAAAATCTCATTCACTTGAATTCATGAAATAAAGCGAAAGATTAATCTAATTCAGTCATTTGTCTTAATAATTATCAGTTATTACAATGTATTTTAGATTGTGTTATAAAAGGAAAAAATTGTTTCGCTACTCAACTAAAATAGAGAGGAAAGTAACGATTGTCTGCGGTCTTAACATGACCTCATTCCTATTCCTTGATAATAAAACCCCATTTTGTGTTGAGTTGATTTACAAGCTTTTCCTAACTTAATACATATCGCTTTAGTGCACATTTATTTTGATAGTAATTTACTGAAAAAATTATTTTAAAATAAACACAAGTTTGTCCTTGTGATCAACAATATAGTCGTTAAAATCTATCTATATTTTTATAATTTTATAGAAAATTATGTTTTTATTTTGCTTTTCTTTTTATTGTTATTAATTAGCTTTCAATGACATTTTTTGCACTTATTTTTGTAATTAATTATTATATTAAAACAATCTTTTAATAGGGATTTATTTAGTAATTTAACTAATTTAAATTTTTTTAACTGACGGAAATTGAAACATTCAAACCATTTTAAAGTAACACTCAATTAGTTTTACTTAATTTACTGTAGGATTAAAATACAAATGCAAATGTTTAACCTAATCTCAAAGTAAACTTAGTTTTAATCTCAGTAATGATTCCGTTAAGCGATATTATGAGAAGAAATTCATATGAGGCTGACTTTATTCAATTGCTGGTTATCTTATCAGCAAATGGTTTGCATAACATAACATATCATAACTCATGCACAGACATGACCTTTTAATTACAGGTTTGAAAATATGGCCGAAATTGTATTACGATTGAATATCGATTTATTTTGCATTTTGCATTGCTACCTCTATGCAACCTCATTATAACCTCATTGCATTGCATTTTTGATTGTCTCACTTCAATAATTATTGAGCTGTTTTACTATCACGACATACAGTATTCATATGAAATGTTTATGTGCTCTCAAATAAATACTAATATAACTTCTTCGCATTAGAAACTAAGGATGACCTTCCGCTATTGTTTTTAAACTATTCTAAATTATTGTTTTCATATTCCAATCATTACTTATAAAAAGTTAATAATGTATATAAAATTCTGATATCATATTTTTTAATTTATTAAAAACTCAATTAATTCTTAGGATAAGCTTTTTTTACATAAAAAACAAGCATTTATTTATTTAATTGATTTAAACGTATTAAAAATGGCGACCTCGCTGGTCATATTGAATCTCTAGTGTGATATTAGTTTATCAAACCTATCATATTAAATGATATGTTTGGTTAGTTACAAGTTTTAATGTGGTTTTTCTTATATAAATGAATTTAAAGCTCTCGTACGTGATTTGCTGACTAATGTTAGACAAAGTGTTGCTTCGGTTCTCAATGAAAGTAAATCTCAGAAACAGTAAATTTAATATATTTTTAAATTGTGAGAATTTATTTTTTTGCTCTTACACTACAGTCTCTCGCAATTATAAGTCATGAACCCCTCTTTGCATTCATTCTTTTAATCATCTCTAATATCATATACTATTCATAATTTAAGTAAAGTCGTAAATAAGTACCTTTTATGCGAATATTTTATTTCTAAACATTAAAGTAAAAGAGTTGATAACATAACTGTATTGTAAAATGATTTGATAGTTTGCAAGGCCTTATAGAGTATTTAATGAAGACTTTGTATGCTATTATTTGTTTAATGTTTTAATTTATGCAATCATTAGTCGGTATAAGAATTTATTATTATTATTGAATATATTGAATAGTGTTATAAGTTTTAACATAGTGTTGTGTATGTCCTTGAAAGGAGAGTCAGTCATTTCATGCAAGTCTAAATTGCATTTGGAAAGAGCAAAGCACTTTCAACATTTCACTTTGTAGTATAGATGAGTACTTGTTTGGCAGCAAACTTATTGCTGGTTTTGCTTCTTAGGTTCAGTTCGGTATTGCATACAATTAAGATATTGGTGCTCTTCTCTCACTTGTCTTGTTGTGCAACAGGTTTAAAACAGACCGGTTGTCACATCCATCGTATTCATCGTTTTTAAGTAATAAGTGCTTTAAAAGTTGCAATTCTTTCTCTTAAAAGTCTGTCTCTTATTTGGAATATTAAAAAGGCTGGAGTGCTTTCACATTCAATAAATATTGGTGTCTGTATTTAGTTTAATCTCTATTTATGATTGTTGTGATGCATAATTGATTAACAACTTTTATCACTAATCGTAAGTGAAATAAAGCTATTGTTGAGTTGTTTGTGCAATCTTTAGTTGAAAAGTTTCCATCAAATTTATTGCAATTCAATCAATCGTAGAGATTTAATACAGATTAAATGGCTATTAAATATCGGAAGTTATGATTGTATTATATTATATTTTTGAGTGAAAAAATGCGCAAAACATTTAGTAAACAGTATTTAAAATAGAGAGTTTGTTGAGCATTAAGAGAATATGTAGAAATTCTACCATTACTATTGGCAGTGAACCACTAGAGCCATTGCTAGTACCAGAACTGATACCACGCCCGGGGCGACGTATTACTTTGGTCTGCTTTGAAATTTCCCCAACAGTGTTGTGTTGCTTTTGTAGCCTCTCTTCTTGGCCTCACTTTGATGTTCATGTTTGAGATATGTGTTTTGTTGTTTAAGATTCTAAATAAGTGTTCAAAAATATTTCTTATGTGTGTGTATGCATGCACTTGGCGTTTGGATCATCCATTTCTTTGTGCACATTATAGTTCGTAGTTCTATGGCTGTTGCCTATCACTAGAGGCGGTTTTGTCTATAAGTTGAGGGAATCAAAGTATAGTAGATTACTGTGTCCAAGGACTTCGTCACTCAATTTAGTCTTAGTATTAGTATTAGCAGCAGTTCCTTCTGTATGCACTCAAAATGCACCATCTTGAAACCAACTTGCAATTAACTCTATTGTTCATATTTGTTTTTATGTTTTAGTTTTGGTTGGATTAATAAATATTAGATTAATAAATATTAGTTGTCTCTCACGTGATAATTCAATTTCTACCTTATGTGTACGCGTACTTCAAATGTATTAATATTGTTAATATACTAAATCTTATCATTGCTGCTGATGTGGATATGACTGCCTTTGAATGCAGTTTATTAATAAAGTGCAGTACTGTTAGTCTGTTAGTTACCTCTTGATAGGTCGTGTTGTCTGATATGAACTGATATGCCAAACATTCTTTGTTACCGTTTCTTGAAAGCTATTTATTGCAATTCACTAATGTGTACGTCTTGTATGTCTTCACATCACAATTCATGATATTATATTTGATTTGATTTAAAAACAATTTGTCATTTATGCTGTATTTTTACCTCTTATTTATTTAATTGGTTTACTCAATAACAAAACTAAAGTTTTTGTTGCTTCAACTTTTTTGAGGTAAGGTTAAGATTACTTTGTCTTTAAAAATAACTTTCTTAACATTTTTGGCACGTCTTTAGGCTATAGTCAGTCAATGATTTTATCATTAATCTTATTTTTAATCCTAAGTTATTATAACTTAAAATTTTGCATTTACTTTAAATAAACATTTATTTATATTTAAATCAACATTAGTTTGAAACACTTTGAATTGTTGGTAAATAACTTTATTTTCCTAAACTTTGATACAGTAGTGATATATCTATTGATATATCACTACTCTATTTAAATAAATGTCAACTATTATTGATATATTTCTAAATGACTCACGAAATTCATATAAAATTAGTAGATATTTAATAATGAAAGAAATCATTAGATAATAATGAGATCGTATTGAACTCATATTGCATATAAAGTGACTCACAATCATATACAGTATATGTATATATAGTATAAGCGATTGTTTCGCTAGAGTTTTAGTCTGATATTCGAGATATTGGTGTTGAATGACGTATATATAGCCTATTTGTATCTGATGTTGAAGTTTTGTTTATTTAATATCTAATAATTGGTATCTTATTTGAGCCTTAAATGCGAGAATTATTGAGTCTAAAGTCTTAAAGAATGCATTGATTCTAGTAATAAAACGGTATTGTATTGTAAGCCATAATAGATGTAACTCAAGGTCATTGAGTTGTTAATGCTTTTGATGAACGCTTCACTTACTTTACATCAAATGTTTAGTTGAGTTACAGTTTGCAAAAAGCATTACAGTTTGCAAAAAGCATTACAGTTTGCAAAAAGCATTTCACTTCATTTTCAACCAAAAATCAAGTTGTTTTCAGTGCCATCGCCTTAAAGTAGGACATGCTTTATATCTTCCCTCATTTATTACAAAATTGCATATTTCCTCACTTTTCGAGACAATTATATGACACAAATTAAATTTTTTTCATTGTTGTTAATGTAATTGACATAAAAAAGTTTTACAGCGTTTGAAAAATACTCGTTTAATACTATTTTATTTGTATTATTAGTGAAAAACTTTGAACTTTGATAAAAAAATTTCATTTCCGAAAACTTTTTTTTGCAGAAGTAGTTTCTATCATAACAGACACACTTAAATTCAGGGATAAAAAGCTCTTGAGTTTAATACGTTTCCTAATCATTGTTTTCCATTAATGATAATAATAGTCAATCATATCATGCATTGAGTCTATTCAATAATAATTACTATTTCTAATTAATTATTATATAGACATTAATAATAAACAAAGGATTGTTTTATTAATCTATAATTTATGAATTTTTAAAAAAATTCTTTGTTAAGAAGGTTTGAAATTTTCGAAAAATTGATTATTTATCGATTTAATGCCCTTAAGTGTAGAGATAAGACATCAGTGAATAACTTCTTGGAAAAATTTGTTGCGATAAAGTGAAAAAATTTAAAGAAAGATAATTAGCTTAACATTAAAAAAATAAGTTGTAAAAAACAGACTGTTATGAACTCAGAAAGAAAACATGTGCCAAATTCACTTAAATACATTCAGTATATAAATATATCTTATCTAACATTGCATTCAATAATGAATGAGTGGAATGAAAAAAAGTGATATAACGTTATAATGATTTAATGAAATTATAAACTTTAATCATTTCCTTTTGTAATGCACGGCATATCCGCCTATTTTAATTATATTGGTTTCAAATGGGTATTATTGAAATTAGCTCACAATTTATGTGCATTTTTCAAAAGAAAATTAAACTAATTTATATATTAATTTTGTAAAACACATGTTGTGTGCATTGCTTTTTATGTTTAATTTTCTACACGAATAACACCTGAATCTAATGCTATCTAAAAAAAGAAGTCAACTCTGTATTTAAAAAATAGTTTATATCATTATTTATTTAAAGCATAATTTACATTAAGTTTAAATTTACTCATAATTTTGTGAATCAAATCACTCCTTATAGCCCTTTTATTAGACAAATAAATTATTGTTAATTTCTTAGAAAGCAATATATATATATTTATGGCTTTATTAATACTATTTATAATGCAATGTAGGCGAGAGATTGTGCCCCTACCTGTGCCCCTACCTGTTATGCTAATTATTCATAAATTGCAAGATTGGGATAGACAACTGGTTAATATTTAATTTTGGTTCAACACTGACTATACTTAATAACCTTTTTACTTGTAAGGCATCAGATGATTCTCTTGTCTCAGGTCTTATTCTTTTTTGTGTTACTTATTGTTATTATAAAAGATTGGACAAAATCCACCCTTTAATGAAGTTTTGTTTCTTTCACTAACTGTAAGTTATATGTGAACAATAATTTAGAGTAAAGGCGGAATAATTTTTAATCATTTTTGTTTCAACATTTTGTAAATCCATTTATTTCGTGCTTTAAATACTTTTAAACTCTAAAATATAAACAAGATTTCTAAGCATTTTATAAAAAGGAGATATAATTGAATATTCATTTAATATTGTAATGTATTTTAGAAAGAGAGAAACTAAGTTGTGATGTATTTGAGTACAAAAGGAATCTCGTGCATAGCTATTACTTAAAGACTCCATTTTCTACTGTTAAGAAATTGCTTGAAGCGAAGATAGAGTTTTGAAAATCACTTCTATATTTATGTTTCTTATAATCTTCTAACATGACTTGAAATAAGGTCATCAAAGTTCGTCTCTTAAGAATAGTTGATTTGCATTCTACTGAAATGATAGGTCTCTATCAGTGGGTGTAAGGATTTATAACTGTAATCAAATTGAGATCAATTATTCGCATTTATAATGTTATCATTAACTATAAATGGGCTCAAACTTTTGATAAGAAAAATTAAAGTTTACTTATGATATTTTGTTTTATGATTAGGTCGAGTAATCACTACAGAGAGCAAAAATTGTGTGAATACTATTCAAGGCATTTGTGAAACGACTCAACGCAAAAATAAGGAAACTATAAATAATTGTCCAATAGATGAACAAATATTGCATTCGCATAAAAATAAGAGGTCATCAAACCATCAAAAGCATAGATCGGATGCTAAGAAAGAAACAAATTGTAATATTAATAATAATAGTAAAATTCGAAACTCATATCGTCATCACATTTCACGTAATAGTGAAGCAAATGCTGAAAAATTAAAGGATTCCATCAGTAGTAGTGATACAGAAATAGAAGAATCGCAAAAAACATTACGTCTGCAAAAAAGAAGAAATCGAGCGAAAAGACATCGTAAGAAATGCGAGCAATCATCAGAAAGTGATGCGGCAGACGCTTCCTCTGATGATATTCAACCTCAACCACCGCCAACTCCTGATAGTGTTCGTGGAAGTGATGCTAACAGTTGTATTCCTGACGTTCATTTAGACGAGAGCTTCAGTGATGTAAATAAGGTCAAGGACTCTGACCCCAAATGTTTAACCCATCAATTGAGTAATAATAAAGATAATGATAATCTAGAAGACAATTATAAATTTGATGTGAAATCCAAGACTGATTTAGTGCAAGTTTCTAACAGTGCTTTCACTCCCACTTGTACTGTGATATCAAGTGTTAGATCGGTTGCGACTTTGAGTTCGCATAAATGCACCACAAATACAACGGAATCTATAATTAGTACAACTATAACAAAGAGTAGACCATTGAGTTGTGAATCAATTGGTTTAAATTCATTAAAATCAGATCAACTCTCTTTTGAACAAAAGGATAATAATCCGAATCGAGTTGATTGTAATGCACCTCAAATGGTGCCCACAATGTGCTCTCTAGACGAACAATTAAATACCACACGACCTAATGATAACAAAAGTGAATCATTTTCTTCGCCCCAAAATGTTATTACAAGTGAAAAGAAAATCGAAGACAATAATACTTCGATATCTCGGAATCTAAATTCAGTTTCAAGTGTGGACTCTTGTGTTAATAAGACTACAGATTTGAATGACTTGAAATCGCGTAATCATTCATTAGCGTTAGACCGACACGAATCAGTGACTGTCTATAGAGACCCTAATTTAGCGAATAAACAAATAATACGACACATAGAATCGCTGCAACATCTACAACACGGTCTAATGCATTCCACGACTTCCACCACCGCATCCACTCTGACCAATGCGCCTGAATTTGCACGACTGCCGCCAACATCACAAGTGAGAACATGCCAACCATCGATTCTTCCGCCTTCATCTGGCTCTGCGATGTCTCAACCATTTAAGTTGACTTCGCCGGTCATCCATTCTCATCCTCCGCCTCAATCGCATATATTGAGTGGTGGATCACACGCGCACTCCAACCCAGTGGACCCACAGATTTATCGGCATATGATGCAAACCCATTCAATGGTCGCTGGATATACACCGCCAATTGATATGCTTTGGCAGCAAAAAAGTTATCCCCATATCTCTCAAATGCCTTCTAGTGCTTCGTGGGGTGTCATTAATGAACAAATGCGGGCACAACTCCATCACCAAAATGAAAGTGATAAACACCAACAGGGAATCAGAATAGAAAGGTTTGTCACACATTCTCACATTCTCATGACATTCTCCATACAATTCTGATTGCTATTCATATAGAATATAAGTTAGAATTACAGTAAAACCTCCGTATATCGAACCCTCTCTATGTCTCTCACTATTTATAAACTATTGTTATATAAAGACATTATTCATTACCTCCTGAAGAATGAAGAACCAACCTATGTTCGATTTACGGAGGTTTTACTGTATTGTATTTGAAGATTCTTTGAAAATTTGAATTATTGTGAAATATTAAATATTTTAGAGAAAGGCGTGAAGAAAAGGAAAAACTAATTAAAGCAGAAAAAGATAACAAAGAACTCATTGATAAAGAAAGAGCGCGTTTGGAGTTATACGAAAAAGAAGAAAAAGCTAAAGAAAGAAAACAACGCGAAGCTGTAACGGCAACTGCAACTGTTGAGCAGCATTTCGAAGAATCGTTGCGATTAGCGCATCAAAAGGTAACTATCTATACATTTTGAAAACAAGTTATTTAGTTTAGTTTTGTAAGAATACATATGTCTATTCTTAGAAATCTGGGTGGAGTCCTATTTCTAACCTTCCGTTAACTAAATCGCAAACAAACATTTCACGCCAGAGCCATGTCATACCTCAACAGCAACAACAACAACAAACGCCACATTTACAACAACATCACCAGTCGATTAAATCCAATATTTCTTATAATTCACGTGATTATGAAAGAGAAAGACTTTCCAAAGATTTATCATTCGCTGAATTAAAACAAAATCAAGACACTGAACGGTGGATGCAATACCTGCATCATCAGCAGCAACAACAACATCAACAACAGCAACAACATCCGCAACAACAGCAACAGCAACAGCAACATCATCATCAACAACAACAGCATTTACAACATCATCAGCAGCAGCAACAACAACAACATCCATTACAACATCACCCACAACAACAACAACAACAACAACAACAACAATCACATCATCCACAACACAGTCACATGAGTTCACAAGAAGCTATGGGCAAACACAAAGCCAGTGAATTGGGACACCAGTATCAGTCTGTATTGAACGGTCCATCAAATAAAGGATCACATAATGTATATCAACACAATGCTAGTCCACTCATGGATGCATCAAAACATCATCAAATGACACCACGTGCCAAAACTGAGCCCAGTTTTAGTCTCTATGGTTATCAACCAAATCATAACATAAGTTACATAACTGCAGCTCAACTAAAAGAGAACAATAGGAATATATCTTCTGGTGTCTCAATGAGACCACTCTCGAGTGGCAATATGGCGAAAGTGCCGCCGGCAGCTCATGGTATGGATAAAAGGGAATCACCAAAAATAGATCGTGCGGTAACTCCAAGTAGTAGAAACAGTACACCTATTGGAAGACCTCCTTCTCTGTCACCAAAGCAAAAGTCACCTAAAATGATGGTTCAGGAAAGGATTAGTCCTCTATATCATAGAAGTCAAACTGGTTCTATCAAACAATGCGATTACTCACTAACAAATGCTCCTCCGGCTCATCAAAACTCTTCTTCCCGTTCAGGAACACCGCATTTGACAAACACTTCAATGCCATTGCAATTGCAAAGTCCAATACCTGTGGCTCACTCTTCAGCTCAAGATCAGCCACAAAACCTGGTTAAGAGTGACACCAAATCAAAGCCAATTTATAACGAAATGTCGAAATCACAGTTAGAATTACAAAGAAATTCTCCGAATACAAACTTGCAGTCGAGATCATCAGCAAATATGTCGACCGGCTATCAAGCCTTTAGTTTAATACAACAGGGATTAGTTCCAAATCCTTTATACACAGCCTCAACAACTCAGTCAAACACTAACACATCTCCAATGCCATCATCAGTGATAACTAAACCTCAATCGTCTAAACCTTCAAATCCGATATTATCTCAATCACAATCCCATCTCTTCACAAGACCGGGAATAGTGAGTGGAATTCCCATATGCCGTCCCAACAATATTCCATTCTATCCCGAACTGCCGACGCGGACAACAACTGTCTTAAATCAACAGAAATATCCGCAACCTTTGACTGCTATTAAAAACGAATCTTCGACAACATATCCAGAGATGAACAAAGTTTCAAAAATGCCAACTCATCCACAATATAATCCAACACCAGAACGAAGTATGCCATTATTCCATAGGCCCCCCACATCACCACATTCTCCCCGCATAAGCACAGGTTCAGTGCCGCCCTCGCCCTACGGACCCGCGCCTGGAATGGTTCCGGTCAGCTCATCAGTGACTCACTCTCACGCCACTCCTCCTGCAGCTCATTCTGGTGTTCATGCATTCAATTTCCAATCTTCAAATGTTAAAAGAAAATCTGTCGATAATAACAGTCCTCTCAATAAAAAGCAAAGAATTGTTGAAACGCCGGTCACTCATTTGCCAGTTGCCAATAATGGAGAAAATGTGGCCACCAGTTCTTCGAATACGTCTACGTCTACTTTTAGCGATTCTAATACAGTCGTCACTCAAAACTCAACTACTGAAGTAACTGAAGTGCCAACTAAGACAACCATTCCATCAGTCGAACCAAAAGAAAGTTCACCAGAACTTAGCGTTAAATCTGAAGACTTCGTACCTAAACATCAAAAAGCAATATCTATTGCCTCTCGTAGTAGTTCTAATGTTTGTAATAGTAGTCAAACTAATCCAAAATTACCCGTCGATGACTCGAATGTCAAAAGTACAAAATCAGTCGAAAGCTCGACTTCAACCGTTTCCAGTAATTCATCGAACAGTTCGACCACCAGTTCATTTCATCCTAAACTTAAGAAGGCTTGGCTTCAAAGGCACTCCGACGAAGACAAGATTGGTGTCGGCAATGCTTCTGTCGCCAACACTTGTAATCCATTGCCCGCTAATACGTCTTCAGAGAACATAAATTTAAATATCAATAATACCAAAGATAGACAGGAAATAGTAAACAAGAATGATGTTGTCATTAATGGTGGAACCAATCGAAAAGATTTGAAAGAGGATGAGGTGAGTCTTGACGATGAAACGAGCTCTGCCTCTGAGGCAGAAATCACTACTTCTAAGACCGGAAAGAGAAAACGTAAGACTCGAAAGAGAATTCAATCACAAAATAAAGATAAAGATTGCAAAAAACGAAATAAAAATCTAGAAATTTCGAAAAGCGATGAAAGTTTGAAAATAGGAAAAGAAAATGAGGACAAAAAGAAAAAAGAGAAAAATAACAACAAAGAGAGTGAAAAGGATTCAAATGATTTAAGGTCAACAACAAGAAGGGGTCGCAAACCGAAAGCTTTAAAAAATGATGAAAAACAAAAGCAATCTAACAAAGAGACTTCTTCTTCATCATCTTCTTTGAAAAAGAAGCTACAAAAAGGCAAATCAGATCGAACAGCAATGGCTGAGCTGAAGAAGTCAGGCGCGCACTTCCTTCAGGGCGGATCATGTGTTGAAGTGGCGCCAAAACTGCCCAAATGTCGTGAATGTCGAATGACACCAACGCAACGAAATCGAAAGCCCACTATATTTTGTCGCTTTTATGATTACCGAAAATTAGCGTTTAAGAGCAATATTTTGACAATCGCTGGCTTTTCTCAACCACAGGACGCCTCTGACGATGACCTCAAACTATGGCTTCCAAGTGATGAACCGCCAAATGATCTCGACGTGGAAACGGCCAAGTTTTTGATCGCTCACGTCGGGGATCAGTTCTGTGATTTAGTTAAACAAGAAAAAGAAGCACAACTCTTACATATGGGGTCTTCTAATAAAAACATTACGTGGAAAAGAGTGGTTCAGGGCGTTCGCGAAATGTGTGACGTCTGCGAAACCACTTTGTTTAATATCCATTGGGTTTGTGATAAATGTGGTTTTGTTGTATGTATTGATTGTTATAAAGCCAGAAAAATTGGTTCCATTAAAGAAGAATTGTGTCCCGCGAAGGATAGAGATGGCTTTCAGTGGTTGCTCTGCAATAATAGACAACAACACGAACCACAGAAACTAGAAGTCACTCAAATAATAGCTGCTTCTGCTCTCTCTATTGTTGGACGAATGTTACATAATTTGAGAACAAAATGGAATATAGTCTCCAATTGTAGTTGTAATAGTTGTAATGCTAGCAGTGCTTCCGTTAAAGATTTAACGCCTAAAAAATCAAATGGTTTTACAAAACAAGTTCTGAGTGTTGTAAAAATTGATAACAAACAGTTGAATGGCGTGAATGAGACAAATAATAAGAGTTGGAAATCAATAAATGGAACGGTTGCTATTATAAAACAAGACACTGACAGTACACTAACGGGATATAGTTCTGAAAGTGGAAATTCTCCGTTAAGTTTTTTCGTTGACGTTGCGCTCACTTCTGAAAAACTTATTTCAAAATCTGAAGAAAATGAACTCAAATCTAAAAAGAAAGCCATCAAATCGGAAAAAGAGTCTGAAGTTATTGTTGGCGGAAAGGATGACGACGACAATAAACATTCGACTTTACGTGAATTACTTATGGGTCCAACTTCTAAGAGTACAAAAGATGGCAAATCTAACGGATCACCACTTAATGAATCGCAAACCATTCAAAATAAAAAACCAAATCAAACTACAGAACTCGAAACATCTGATTCTGAGTCTAAGAATGAAAATCAGGTCAAGAAAGAGACGCCACCAGAACTTCAACATTATATGAGACGTTATGTTCCGCTTCGCAAAGAAGCCGAACCGTTGCCAATAATTAGCAGAACATTAGAAGAAACTAAAAAGCTTTTTCCTCAAGTTTCACATAATTGGTTTTGTAACGGAAAACTACTGGTATTGCACGATCCAAAAAATATTGAAAATATTCATATTTTTCAAGAACAATGGATTCGCGGACAGGTTTGTTTGTTTGCCATTTATTTTAATTATCTAAACGAATAGGAAATAATTATTTAAAACGTGTTATTAAAAAATCTATAATCTATTATTAAAAGGACGAATGTATGCCAGAATAATATATTTGAGAATATTTCATTTATTTGAGTGTCAATTCATATCACTTACTAAAACAATTTGTATACATTTATTTATAGCCTGTTATAGTGAAAGAGAACCACAAGAACTTATCCCAAAACCTATGGCATCCCGAATCGTTTAGCCGTGACTTCGGTGATGTGAAAAACGATTTGGTTAACTGTCGTAATGGCGATACTTTACTCAAACAACCGATGAGAAAGTTTTGGGATGGCTTTGAAAACTTACAAAATAGGATAAAAGATAAGAATGGAGAACACATATTATTAAAGCTAAAAGATTGGCCGCCAGACGAAGAATTCAGTGAACTGTTGCCAACACGTTATAGAGATTTAATGAATTCGCTTCCACTTCCAGAATATACAAATCGAAACGGAGTACTTAATCTTGCGAGTCGTCTCCCTGACTGTTTTGTCAGACCAGACTTGGGACCAAAGATGTATAGCGCTTACGGATCGACTCTCTATCCCGAAAAGGGAACTACAAATCTTCATTTGGATATAAGCGATGCCGTCAATGTCATGATATTTGTTGGGATTCCTAAAGAAAATAATAAAAGTGATAAGGATTGTCTCCAAGAAGTCTTCAACTCTGTTGAAAGCGGAGGTTGTGATGAACTCATGAAAAAACGAGTTCGTGAAAAGGGTGTGAAAGTGGGTGCTCTTTGGCATATATATAATGCCAGAGATGCTGATAAGATACGTGATTTACTTAATAAAGTGGCGATAGAACGCGGGGAAACATTAGAACCACATCACGACCCCATTCATGACCAGAGCTGGTATTTAGACGAACCTCTGCGTAAGCGACTATTAGAAGAGTACGGCGTTGAAGGCTATGCTATTGCTCAGTGTTTAGGCGATGCCATATTCATTCCCGCTGGAGCTCCACATCAGGTGCGGAACCTTCACAGTTGTATTAAAGTTGCCGGAGATTTCGTGTCGCCCGAAAATGTGTCGCATTGTTTTAATTTGACTCAAGAGTTCCGACAATTGTCTGACACTCACACCAACCACGAAGACAAACTTCAAATTAAAAATATCATATATCATGCGGTGAAAGACGCCTTGTCTTGTCTTCGGAATCATCCACAAGATTCTAATTAATATGGACTTAATATATGTGTAATTTAATAGTGAAATATATGATAAATTTTATGGTTGAGCCGGTCTTAAGTTAATTTACTGTATACTCATTTAATTCAGTTCATACCACTAGTCAATCGTCAAACATATGCCGGCATTAAAAAGACTAAATGGAAATCAAATACAAATGACTTGATGTGCATTTTCGGTCACTTTCGGTCATTGGCTTGAAATATGATTTTATTGTAAATGACTTGCATTGTATTAATGGCTCATTAATGTAATTAAATTGTTGCGACATATATTGGTTTTTTCAACTAATTCGATATATAAATACATAAAAAGCTCAATTCATTGTTTTTAGTTTCTGTAATATTTGATGCCTTATCAGGTTTTTGTTCTGTCTTATTATCATTGAATAAAATAAATTTATTTGCCATTGCTTTGGCTTACTTTAAATATTTGTTTAGTTTTTAATTTACAAAAATGCCGTTCAATTCACTTAATGGCAATACTCATTCATTATATAATATTATAAATATAAAAATAAATATTAAATGACATGATTATTATTTCATTTTTAATTTTCTCACTTCATTTCAAAAGTAAATCAAGCGTTGAGTGCTAGACATACCTTACCATAGATTAATACAAATAAAAGCCTTAACTGAAAATGAGCTTTTTCAATATATCTTTATTGGCATTATATTTATAATACAAAGGCATCTCTAGCATTCGACTTATTCCATAAACATTAACCTCAAATGCCTACACAATGAATGGTTTGTTCGGTTACCTCAACGAATGGCATTCAGTTTCGAATGTATAAAAATGTATTGCATCCGAAAAGCAGAATAATGACAATTCGTTTTTGGAATTAAAGACTCTTAGGAACGAAAAGAATGGATATTTTTATTTGTTTAATGAAAAAAAAGTTGACAATGCAATGGATATAAATTATTCAAAAAAATATTCAAATATTTTTAGCTATTGTAACGAATTTAACAAAAGGTGTTTATTTGATAAGGAAAATGAATGCTTGACATTTAGCTTCCACACAGCGATGACTGATCTTAACTTTCAATAAAAGTGTTTTGATATAGTCTTCAACTGTACAGTATTTAGCAGTGGGGTTAAGAGGAGCCCACCCGAGATCTTCAACAATATACAAGTAGATATGTGATGTTAGCTCTTTGTCAGAGGACAGCTTTTTGGGCTATTCCTCTGGAACTAATGGCCAACAGTTAACCTTCAGTTAATGATCACAATCGCAACAGTTGTTATAATTATAAAATAACATAAACGCAAACACGCTTTTAAAGCTACACTTTATTAAAAACATTAAAACTATTTTAAACACAATTATTATGAATTAATATAACTTTAATATTAATGAAGAGTTGCAATCAGTCTCTGGAATCTTAAATTGAATTAAATACAAAACACTCTTCAAGACTAGTAAAGATATGCGACTACTTTAGGTCGCTTACAATTCAAGATTAAGATTAATTAGTTTGTGAACCTTCAGCTTATATTAGAAAATAATTGCAATTTAGGCTTAAGCATTGCATTTGAGAATTGCTATTTGTAATGGAAAAATACATAAGTTTGAGATCACCTCAAGTTCTGCCTTCAGTTAGAACTTGAAAAATAGGCAAAAATATACATAAGTAATGATTAATATTGAGTATAGATATGAGAACAGGTAAGTGAAAAGTTAGTACTCATACAAATAATAAGATCTTTATAAGTTTGGTAAGGATTGTGCACGCGTCGTATTCTTCCCCTCACAGATATATTGGGTGTATATTTAGATATTAATAAAATAAGATGTGGTTTTAAAAAAAAGTTTTTAATAATGTAATTAAAAAGTAATCAATAAAATGATTATAAAGTGATTATTATGACTATTAAGTGTTAACGCAACAGTTTTATAAGATTTTTTGGCCTCTCACCAAACTTAAATTATGGATTGAGCTGTTCTTCAATCTGTAAAATCTATTGGAAACCAACATTAATCAATAGAATTTCATATTTATTATGTGATTTTTACAATATTTGGCTTTAATGGTTTATTCTTTATATGTGGACTGCAGTGGAGTTGGAAAGAAATCCTTGGATTACAAAATAAAATTAATAAAATCATTATTGTCTGACATAATGCTAACAAAATAAATAATTAAATACAAATATTAGAGGTTTTCTTAAAAAAGTGTAATAATTTCTTTAGATAGTTTTAGTTTTATTTATAATTTTTAGGATTTATGTTTCTAATTACGAGGTATTCGTTGAGTTTACTAACAATTATTTATGTAAACTTTATTATATTTTATAATATTTAATAGAGAGACACTTTTTTTGATAAAATAATATTAATAGAACATATGTGTAATAATGATATTTACATTAATGCTATACTTAATTACTTTGTATAAATATTAATTCCTAATGTTTTCTAAAAATAAAATTGCTACTAACGGAATATCGAGCACTACTTATTAATGTATATTTCAATTAAAATATACAAAATCTCATTAACTAAATATCAAATTTGACAAAATTTTGCGCCGAATACGAGTTGAGCTTTAATAACACACAGAAAAAGTGATTCACATTCTTGTGAGACATTTAGTTATTTCAATAATTAAATTATATTAAATGACGACTTCATCCATAATTTGTAGCGCTTGTCGTAATTCTAAAATAATAAAAGTTTTTGAATTTAAGAATAAGAACTTCTCATTAAATTCAATTTAATTTTACCGTATATTAAAACAGATAACTTATCATTTGTAACGAAAAAGGTTGACCTATCAGTTCTTTGATTATTATTGGTTTCAATAGAGATCTGCAGAAGGGGTGCATTCACTTTATGTGCTGAAGAGCTGAATTGGGATTCAATTTTGTATTCGATTTGATTCAAACGATTAACTGAATAAAAGTTAATTAAAGTTAAAGTTTTTTTGCAAATTATAGACAAACTTTTAGGAACTAAAACGTCTTACGTCTTAAACTTTGAGTCTTTAATGCATTCTGAAGTCGATCAAAGTTTTCTGAATAGACTTTACAAAGAGCTGAACTGTGCTCTACATTAACATAATATTTAAATAATTATATTTGAATAATAATAATTTTTAAATCAATTGATTAAAGTATACCTTTAGGTAAACCTAATTGTTGTAATTCATTAGAAAGTGTTTCGCTATCGATATTATATTTGGAAGAACTCGAAAATATAAAATTTAAAGCCGAGACACAGGCCTTCACATCTTCGATGTCGAACTTTGCATCTGATGTCAATTTAATGATTTTTTCAAACTATTTTCAAAATACAAACAAATTGATAATCACTTCAATTAAATTAAGTTTATTTTGTAAATATTGATATAAATATCAATTAAGTCGACAATACATTGATTTGATTGTCGATCAAATCCAATATGATTTCATTGCATAACAATTTCATTTTGATTGATGTCTAAAATGAAGTAAACATTAATTAAATATTACGTCTATTAATCTTAAATGAATGTTATATTCGTATTAATACCAGTCTAGAAAGCGATGATATTTGAGCTAAAATCCAGTCCTGACAGTCATTTTGTCCACAAAACCGAAACCTCTTTTAATATATGAATTAATGTTATTATGAAATATGTTATTATACGTAAGTATTAATTAATAGAAAAATGAGACAAAACTCACCATTTTATGGATTGAGTGATTTTAAAAATCAATTCAATTAAAGTGTCTGGTAATAGAACCTATTGATACTGTAGATATTTATCTGAGCAATCTCAATTTTCAATCAAAAGTTATGATGGCTGTTATGAACTGTCTGTCCGAAAACGTGCCCTCTGGCAGCCCTCACAGTTTCCTATCAAATATACTCCAATGCACTACACTTTGATCAGAATATTATTCAAATAATATCAGAAACATTTAATAATAATTAGTTCAGTACAGTATAAACTTAAATATCAGTATCAAATTTCAACAGCAAATACTCCCATCTCGGAAAGTTACGCCCACTTTTCTCGATTTCATCCAGGGGTTCTCAAACTTTGTGATACCGCGACCCCGTAAAATAATATATAAATTTACGCGACCCCCCCCCCCCCATGATTAAAGCTATTGATTTCATTAGGATTAGGTAGGAGATAAATAAAGCACATTTACCTCGCGATGCGCGAGCATTGTAATCGCTCAGGCCTTAACCACGCTAATTTAATATTTTAAATAATTCTTAAGAAGTTTGCGACCCCCTTTTAAGTTGCTCGCGACCCACAGTTTGAGAACCCCTGACTTAACCCATTGTACTTATAATTTGTGCCGAACCTCATATAAAGTTCGATTCAAACTCGATTTGAACTAAGAAGTTTGATATCTCAATTGACTGACCATTTCATCACAATTATACAGAATGTATTCCTCATAAAATGATTGTTATTTTGCCACTTGAGTTGACACCAAAATAAACACCCTATGGTTGGAATTTCAGAATTACTATTCCTTCGTGACCTAACCATATCCCAATTTATAAGTTATGATGAACAGTATCTAAATTTCAAGAGCCTTAATTAAGGCCTTTAATTTATATCCGAAACACTGAGTTTCGGCTTAAAGTTCACATAAGTGAGCTTTTCGAAGCTCCAAAATCTTTGAGAGTTCACTTCAGCTTTTGTTTATCATTAATGATGAGCGTTTCCTAAATAGTTCCACTCGACGCCTAAACCTAACCTTTAATGAAATAATATAGTAGTAAGCGGTGAACTCAGGTATCAAATTGCTCAATTCTGAGCTGTGCCATATGACAAATGTGCAAGGGTGGTAATGGGTAATGGGTGTAATACATCAATTTGCGAAGGATTGAGTAACTTCCTGAAGTGGGTGTATTTCGAGTTTAAATTTTATATTTAAGTCTATTTATTAATTATGGTCCAAAAAATATACTATAAGCGACTTTAATAACTGACACTTTTTTATCTGAGCTAAGACTCATCCGTAAAATTGAAATATTATCAGAAAGATGTGATAGCTCTCTACTAGTGCATAGAATTGTCTAAAATATGATTCCCATCGCTTTAGATTCCACTCCCATCCCATCCCCATTGAACTCTAATCCTATTCCCACCCCATTCCCATCGTGGTGCGATATCAATTTTACTAAAATATTTTAGAGGATAAAAGTTAGGATAATTTTATTTAAAAGAGCTAATCTTAAACAATATTGGAACAGAATTCATAATTATTATATATATTAAAAGTAGATTAACATTGATTACTATTATAAATATTAGGTTGTCCGGATCAAAGTGGCGCTCACAAAATCTTTATTATTTCAAAAATTATTATATATAAACATATGATATTTTACTATAGTTAAATATAGGATCCCTCCTTATCAATTACTTTCTACCATCTGTCTGGTAACATCTTAATGCCTTGATAGAGACCTCATTAATACCCATACCTCATA
>JAUJYU010000021.1:0-27130 GCA_033995675.1 Nothrus silvestris
AATCTGATGGAACGGTTTCGTTAAGCATTGATTGCGCGAAACCAAAAGATGTCGGAAAATATGCTATAATTGCAAAGTCTCCGAGCGGGGAAATAGTCTCTTCTAGTAATGTTGATATACGTAAAGGTGACCTAAAGGGTCCATATTTTGCAGAAAAATTTCCGACTACTTTAAGTATTTTTGAAGGAAAACCATTTAATTTAATTGCAAAAGTGGAAGGAGCACCTGTTTCCAAAGCTGAATGGACTAAAGATAACAAACCCATTAAGTTTTCAGATAGTGTTAAAATAGAATCCAAACCCGACGGAACCGTTTCTCTTAACATTGAAAATATTAAACCAGCAGATGCTGGACAATACCTATTAACTGTCTTAACACCAAAAGGAAAATTAAGCTCTATGTGTGATGTAGAAGTAGCTCAACCCCTCTGTGATGTAGAAGTAGCCCAACCCCTGTTTGATGTAGAAGTAGCTCAAACTCGTGAGATTTATTTTTTGTATTTTTTTTATTCATATCTCACACATAACATTGATTCCACTTTTTCTTATATCCTTTTTTATAGCAATCACTGATAATAAAAAACCAGAATTTATCAAATCTTTACAACCATTGAGTATCGAAGAGGGAAAGCCCTGTAGACTTGAATGTCAAGTTTCAGGTCAAATAAATTCTATTTCTTGGTTTAAAAAAGGACAGGAAATAAAGCCAAATGAACATTTTGGGTTTGTTAAGGAACCCAATGGCACAATTGCTCTTTTAATTGATGCCATTGGACCACAAGATGCGGGTGAATATAGAGTGGAAGTTAAGAATAATGCTGGAGAAGCTTTCAGTTCAGCGCCGGTCGAAATGGTTCCCAAATCAATTTTGAGAGAAAAGCCCATTTTCTTGGAAGAATTGAGTCCTTCTAATGTTATGGAAGGAAATGAGCTGAGAATGACTGCAAAAATAAAATCAAATCTACCTTTAAGTGTAAAATGGATGAAAGATGGGGTAGAGATTGAGGCAAATGACAGAATAAAGATGAGTCAACTGCCAGACGGAACTGTTATTCTTAATATAAATAACGCCAATCTCGATGACGCCGGAAAATATGTAGTGGTGGCCATCAATGATGAGGGAAGGACACGAAGCAGTGCAACAGCCAGTGTTGGACCTAAAAAGTTGAGTAAACCGGAAATTCTAGAAGGTCTCGAACCGACTACTTTGACGTCAGGACAACCGGGAAAACTTTCTGTAAAAACATCTGGAGAACCGACACCTGATGTTAGATTCATCAAAGATGGCAAACAATTAATACCCAACGATAGGGTCCACATAAAAAGTGGACCCGAAGGTAAAGTCGAATTGATTTTCGATGAGGTGAAGCCTGAAGACGAAGGAAAATATATTGCTGTAGCAGTTAATGATGTTGGAGAGACTCGCAGTAGTGCTCCAGTTGTTGTTAATCGTAAGTTGTAGTGAAGATATATTTAGAATTATATAATATTGGCCACGATTTACAGAATCCAGTGTTTCCATACTTATACACCCCTTAATCGTAATCACATTTGAGAATTAAAATAATGAGAGAACTTATTAAATGAAATATTAATTTTATATTTAGAAGCACTGAATTTAAGAAATTGAAATCACAGTATTATATAATGTATATTATTTGATTTGACATTTCAACTTTGACATTTAACTTTGAAATAAAGGTTCGCCAAAGTTTGAACAGCCTTTAAAAGAAATGACAGGAATAGAAGGATATCCAGCAAAATTAGAAACAAAAGTTGAAGGACAACCTAAACCAGATATCGAGTGGTCCAAAGATGGCAAAACTCTTAAGCCTGACGACAGCCATTTTAAAACTTTCGCCGGAGACGATGGCACTCACGCTCTTCTAATCGACAATTGCACACCTGATGACAGCGGTATATGTTTATAGATTTGTATTATTTATTTCTACTATATTTTTATAAATCTCATTAACTTAAGCTATGCTTTTTTTTATAATATTTATCATATTTATTTCATAACATAATTTAAAGCCATTTTATACTAATGTCAGTAATGTTTCGAGACCTCGAATGAAAGTTCTTCATCAGAGACAAGATTATTCAACTAATATGAAGTTATCTTAATATTGTTTATAGTATATGACTATATATATATATAGTTTCGAAAATTGGATATTTTCAAGATTTGTTGCAGTCTTGATCTCTTATTTGACTTTTGTTTTGATACTTTTACCTCTAATCTAACATATGTTACATAAGTTTGTTGAATGCGGACACAACACACCTATAAATCTAAATAATTCAATCTTAGGTTATCTTTATATGAGTTTTAAAAATGTTGAAACTGATGAAGAACTTTCAGCCAAAGACTCATCACTGAGTAAGGCGTCAGTGGTTTTAAAATAATTAGCCTTTAATTGAAAAATTGGTTAATTCATAATTATTTCGAATCTTCAGAAATGTTGACAAAGTTATGCAAAACTTATGAATTTTAATTTGCCATTTGATTACTATATTAAAGGAACATATGGTGTAATAGCGAGTAACCCATTTGGTAAGACTGAGACATCGGCTCCGTTTACAGTTAAATCTAAATCAGATGAAAGCGGACCTGAATTTGCGCCAAACTTTGTAGATTCGCTTCAGGATATACTTGTGAATGAAGGCGAACCAATGATATTCGTTGCTACTATTAAAGCAAATCCTATGCCTTCAATAGAATGGTTTTTTGAAGGAAAACCTATCAAATCAGGCGAAAACATTCAAATTTCTTTTGATGGAATAAAAGCACAATTAAAAATAGCCAAATGTGGTGTTCATAATAAAGGTTTATATGAAGTTAAGATTTCCAATAGTTTAGGAGACGCCACTTCTAAAGCAGTTGGAAATATAGTTGAGAAAAGTGCGCCCAAATTCATCCAAAGGTTATCAGACACTGAGTCTGGAATCACAGAACCTCTCAAATTGATTTGTAGAGTAAAAGGATTTCCTGAGCCCAACATTGAGTGGTATTTCAATGGAAGTCGTATTGAGCCCGGAATTAATTACAGTATTTTCAAAGAATTAGATGTTTGTACTTTAGTTATTGTTCGGCCAAAAGTTAATGACAGTGGGCTTTATGAGTGCAAAGCGACTAATATTTGTGGAACTGATTCTTCTAAAGCAAATATCACTTTTAGGTGATTTTTATTTTGAAATATTTGCTAACACTATATTTAATTAGACCTTAATTTGATTTAATTTGATGTTCAAATAATGCAATAGTGATCAGGAGGGCAAAGGAGAGGCCGTCTCATTCCTCAAACAACTCGGCGATTGTGAAGTACGGCCGGGAAAGATCGCTAAATTCACAGCTTGTGTTACGGGTTCACCAAAACCAGAAATCAAATGGTGAGAAATTCATTGTCGATAACAATTATTGGTCTCATTCATGTACAAGAAAAACACTATATGAGAAATTATTGAACATAAAAGCTATTTTTCTAAGTTTAAACTTAGTTTAAAAATTAGTTTTTATTAAAATAAAGTAGACATTCCGTCAAATTATAGCTTCAATTTTAAATGTAATAAATGTAACTTCTATTGAATCGTCTTTAGGTTCAAGGATGGCGTCGAATTTGAGCCTTCGGGACACAAGTATAATGTCGAATATCATCGAAACGGAATGATTCGCTTCGAAATAAGAGACGTCGAAGAATCGGATTTAGGAGAATACAGATGTCACGCGTCGAACATTCACGGATACGACAATTCAAAAGCGCAATTGACGTTTGAGTGTAAGAGATCGTCACTTTTGATGAGATCAGCTTTATATCAATCAAACATTAAACAATTGACAACTGATCCCAGTTTTACGTCTATTACATACGCATTTTCAGCCATGTGTTTGTTTGTATCGCTATTAGTAATGATGAAGGCTTGCGATTCACCAGAGTTTCCCTGCGATAGTAGTCTGGATACTATACGTGAATTCATATTCCAGTGCATGAGTAGTCATTGCAATTATAGACCACATTAGACATTAACCCATTCTATAACAATATGGATATTAATATTATTATATATGACATGCTTTCATTTGTTGATTCCGTCCATTCATATCTTTTAGCCATCAATTAAAAGACATCCTAAACCAACCATAGCTTAAGTAAAGAACACTTTTGCATTAATAAGCTTTACTGCTTGTTAGGTATCATTCAATATTATGTTACGCAAACTATGGAAGGGGTAAAAGACAAAATCATCTTAAAAGCATGATCTATGAATGCTGTGTATTATAAGAAATGTTACGTTGTCTATAATTTGATACAAATAAGCATAAATTTGTCGCAATTTTCAGACATAAAATCGAAACCTGAGATATCTATGAGTGGGACAGAGAATTTTTGATATCAGACTTTCAAAAGTTTATTTTCTTTTTAATTTTATCAAATTTATAATTTATTAATTTGAGAGTTAACTTAGTTCGGCATGAGTGCAACGTGAGCTTAAATTCACCAAATCAATTCGGCAATGTCCTTCAATTGTATTCCCTATTATTATTCCGATATATTTAATTATTATTTTATAATTTATCCAAAAAAATATCTGAGACCTTAGGAAACAATACATTGACTTGAATGTGGCAATTTTTTAAATTAAAAATTACTCCAAAATTCGTAATTCTTGAAGATAGAATTTTCACTAAAACCATTTATCATAAGGCTTATAATACAGAGTATATCTGAATACTGTACTGCATTGATTTTAGGGGATTGATGTCTACTCTCAATAAAACAAGCGTTCTTTTAAGGTTATAGATTAGTCGTAATTGATTCAGTACAGGTTCAGTGTTTCATTTAATTGTCATTCATTTTCAATTTAACTAATGAAACAGCTCTACCTTTAAACCTTTGGGAAAACGAATATAAACGCTAATGCTCTGTAATGAACTAGAAATTTAAATATATGAATTACTAGTAAACGGCCAAAAGGGTCAGTGGCCACTTCGGTGAAATCACTACTTTAATTAGACTCAAACGCCAACTAATGGATAAACAAAAAAAACAAATTTTTCCCATAGAGAACGTAACTTAGCCACTAGTCACTTTTCGGGAAAATAAATGACCAATGTCCACCCTTCAGGTTATGCTGGTTCTAATGATGACCCACATATCTGTAGCCCTTATTGTTTAGTAGTTAATAGCCGGACATACACAAATACAAATTCTCAGTAATATACAATAGTGTACTCCGTATAATAAGATTGCAAGATTATTCAACAGCTTGTCTTTATATAATTATAGCTTATTCCTTTAAGATTCAGGATTTTAATTCTTAAGAAAAATAACGTAAGAGAGATGTGATGTGCTTTAAAAAGTTCTATTTTGCGTGACATTATATGTGAATTTATCTTAAAAGTTTTTATAACTTACTGTACGTGATATAATACAGTATGTTCTAGAAGTGGCTAACAATTGTTGCAGAGCGAGCATGCATTTTGTATGGGATTTTGACGTATTTTAATTAAGATTTTATATTGAAATTGAATGTGTTTTTAATTAAAAATTGGAGACAAACTTTTCGGATCATAAATCAAACGATTAATGAATACATAAATGAATACTTAAAATAAAAACTCTAATAGTAGAACAAAATGAATTACAAAACAATATAGTAGGAAATCAGAATTAAATTGTTAATAAAGTATTAATATAAAATATCTGTATATAAGCCCTCATTGTCTGTATTGTTCTGTTTGTGCTGTGAAACATATTGCTTAGCATTTAAGGAGTTATTGGACTAAAGGCATAAGTAATAACATCTCAGATCAAAAAAACTTCTGTCGTGCACCAAAACTCTTGCTATTATACGTTCTTCAATACTAAAAAAACTATTATCTGACATTTCTTTCTAATTACCACTTATTTTACTCAATTATAACTTAAATAATTTGTGGGCAATAAATATTCAAAGCTTAGAACAAATGAAAATAGAGCCCAAAAGTTTTGTTTCTAATTTGCAATTAAGCCAATTCGCTCGCTCTCAATAATGCAAAATCGTGCGCGCACTACAACAATTGTTAGCCAACGTACCGTATATCATATATCAGGCCTGGCCAAACCGTGGCTCGCGAAGCCTTTTTTCTTGGCTCGCGAAGAATTTCAGGATAACATTACAAGAAGCTCTCAATAGCTCCACAAATAATTAGTTTTGTTAGTTAGGGAACTGTAATAGGTTTGTGTATTCGTATAACAATTATAAGATGTGATATCCGTGAATCAGCCAGGCGCACCGCGGTTTTATACAGGATTTTTTTGCGCTTATCGGTATTTTTCTACAGGTAGGTTCCCTCTAAAAAGAGGATATTTTAAAATTTTCTCTCCTAATGGGGATAAAACAACCCTACGATTTCAACCCCCTTTTTTGACATCCTTCATTTTAAATTAACACTGGCTCTCGGCTTAAATTATTTGCCTTTTTTGGCTCTTTCGCACAAAAAGTTTGGCCTGTCATATATGATATACAGTACAGCACCAGAAATTGATAGAGCTGATCGAGATAGAGCTTTCTCATATATCAAATGCCTTTCATTTTTAAAAATACTTAGAATATATTAAAGTTTAAATCAGCTAAATCTTAATTAAAACATTGCTTATGCTATAAAACCAATTATTACTATTGAATATTATTATAATAAATCGAATTCATTGAGAATTGAATGCATTCCAAAGAATTCTCAATGTCTGTTAGAATAAAATTCAATTATTCTGGAAATAAGAAATTATCATTAAATAATTTTATTAAACAAAACTAGTTATTAAAGTTAGTTAACATTATTGTAGGAAAACATTGAAAGCAATGTACAGTTAATGTTTATATATATTATTATATCAATTATTGATATGTTTTTCCTTATATTAATTATTGAAATATTTTATTTTAAAGTATAAATTGTTATTAAATATAAAAGTTTATTTTCAAACAAAATTAACTGTATCATTACGAAAGCAATTATTATTAAAAAGCTTTTTACAGAATGAGCATTCATTAATTGATTTCATAATTGTTAATCTAAGCATAAATAGCATGAATAACAAGTGTTTTACTTAATCATAATAATTAATCAGTAATGAGTGTGACCTGAGTGTGACCTGAGTGTGACCTGAGAGTGACCTGAGAGTGGCCTACTCTGAGTATGATATGACTACTTTTTTATATACAGATTTAAAGTTTTATTCAATTCTAATAAAGATTAAACTTTTGAAAGTTAAAGAGTAGAAAAATTGAAGTAAATTTTAAATTATTTAGCACTCGATGACAAACACAAAAGAAAGCCTGCGGAAGATGAAAGTGATAAATATAAGAAATCGGGTATTCCTGTGCCCTTACCTGATAAACCAAGAATTACTCGAATGAATGACCAAGACTTAACACTTTCATGGCTGCCTTCAATCCCTATTCAACCAAGAATTCCCGTCACTTATATAGTTGAGTGGTCTAAAGCTCCTGATGGAGAATGGGTTGCGTTCCGTACAGGTATACAATATGTTGAATACATAAGTTTAGAATATTCCGTTTGCAAATAAATATACTTTCAATTAAAGAATCGAATATGACTTATCAGGAAATAAAAATTAATTATTATTTAAACTAATAACAGGTATCAAAGATTCCCAATGCGATGTTCACGGATTAAATCCAGGAGAAGACTACAGCTTCAGAATAAGAGTTGAAAATAAATTCGGAATAAGTGATCCTTCGCCTTATGTGACAGCGTTTAGGAGTAAATTACAGCCTCCAATACAACCTACATCTCAAAAACCAAAAGGTTTTGAATTAGAGCATCCGCCCCTTGACAAACAGGGTATGACATTTCAATCATTCTACACTTAAGTTTACTAACTTATTAATATTGTGTATACTATAGCCAGAGTCGTACAGAATCCAATTTCCCGGTTTATTTCTTAACTTAAATCACATCAATTTCATTGAATACTTACTATTAACATATATTTCAGATTTAGAGATTCATATTTTAGTCTTCTTTTTGTAAATTTTCTAAAAATTCAGACCACTCGACAAAAATGTGTAATGAATTGTTTGTTCTGTACAAATATTCTTCTTGGGTATCACTCATTTCGATTATAAGCACGAATTCTTTCGATTTCTCTAAAACATTTTGGTAATAATAACTGATTTCTACCATTTCATAACATACTAGAGTGTAATTGAAATTTTATCAATTGTAACTCAAAATAAATCAAAATAATATCTTGGATTTTATGCAAATATCAATGGGATGGTTAGCAATCATAGCTACTTCACTTTTTACTACACATTTTAATAAAAATTTTCTTTAAATAGAAATTATAAAATCAGCCTTAAATTAATGCATTTATAGGAACTTGAAGAAAAATATTAAAATAGCAAACATTACTATTGATTTTTATGAAAATTTTTTATTCTGATTTTTTAAAATGAATTAAGACAGTTAGAATTAGTTTAATTTTTGTTTGTACTGTCATTTTTATATCCACACCGAAAAGTGTTTTCGATCACATATTTAATTTGTTCAATAGAAACAAATACATTATGATTAACCTGATAAACCTTGAAATTCCTAACATGCAAATCCCTAATCCTAATTATGATATATGCTTTGCTTAATGTGGTATAATATGATACAAATTGATTCTTAACTCTAAAGCTACGGCACCTCGATTTCTGCGTGAAGAAGAGGAGGTTGTTTATGGTATTCGTGGCCAACCCGTCACTATAGAGTTTTGGGTTTATGCACATCCAGATCCAAACATCATATGGTCTTTTGAAGGGGAAAAGGTTTTTGTGAAAGCATTTGATTCATTAATCACTTTTATATAAACAATGTATTAATATTTATTTGAAATAACAGTTACAAATGGGGGGAAAATACGATTCGTTGCAAGATAGAAATGGACAGATTTGTTTGTTTATTACTAGAATGACTGAAAGCGATGTTGGAATTTACAGCTGTCTCGCAACTAATGAACGCGGAGAAGCCATAAAAAGAATTAAATTATTAATTGCTGGTATGGCACACATATTTCTTAATTTTATTACAATCCAAATTAGTTATTTTGGATACTTTCAATACTCATTAGTTATTTTTAGAGTTCCATCTGTTTTATCTTTTATATATCAATTATAAAGAATAATAGTTTAAATATAATTAATTATCACATTCTAATTAATTATATTGCAATCAAAAGAGCCTCCAGTGTTCACAAAACTACTCGATGAAACAACAGTATTCTCTCACAGACACGCAAGGCTTGAATGTACTGTTATTGGAGTTCCAGAGCCTATAGTCAAATGGTATAAGGATTGGCAACCAATACATGAATCGAATCGCATCAAAATTTTATGGGAATCTCCAGACAGAGCAACTCTTTTCATCAATGGCGCCATAACAAGAGATGCCGGCCTTTATTCTTGTACTGCATCTAACATTGCCGGTAATGCTTCCACATCAGCAATGCTTCACATTGAAGGTAATGACGCTCTCTTTTATTATAATATCCCTCTTCTATAATTAGTTCTATACTATTTAATGCATTGGAAAATTATTCAAAATAAATTCATGTGGAACCAGTGCCGTAGCCAGCTATGGGGCCAGGGGGCCATGGCCCCCCAGAAATTTTTGGCCATTTAAGTGTAGATCTGTGGGAATAAAGCCTAATATAGGCTTATATAGTATAATACAGTAAAATTATGGTTTGGCCCCCCTGACCTAAAATCCTGGCTACTGTGTGGAACATTTATGAACGATTGAATTTGACAACTTATCTAACTGTGTGTCTGTCTGTCTCGAATGCAAAATTTAAGATAATTTATGTTATTGCCATTTATGTATAGTTTACAATTTTTATAACTTATTTTAGTTTATTTTATAGAAAGTGCTATTCTTTGTTATAATTTCTTTCCCATTTAATTGTATATCTGTATGTCATAACAGCTGAAGAGCTGAATAAGCCCTAATTTATGTTATTCTGATATTTAATCTCATACTTTGCTGAAAACTCAGAACATAAAATTGTTAACTATTTATCAGCAAAATTAGTTAATAGTTTATTGCAATACAAACTCATAATAGTTGTCACATATTAGAGACGCAAAATTGTTTGGAAACAGAATAATTCTTAATAAAAGCCATTTTTCACTCAACTCTAAAATGAGATTTAAATTTTAATTTTTATAAAAACTCAATAGAATCTGAGATCGAATATGACAAATACACATTTGGTTACCACAAACTGATTAAACCAAAAACTAAACCATTTGAAGAATTTTATGATATCGGCGATGAGTTAGGAAGAGGTACTCAAGGAATTGTTTATCATTCGGTTGAAAGAACGAGTGGCAAAAGCTATGCATCAAAGATGATGCACGGCAAGGACCAGATGAGAGAGTATATGAACTCTGAGCTCGACATCATGAACCAACTCGGATATCATCCAAAATTAGTTCGACTATGGGATGCCTTCGCCTCTACTCCACATTCATTAACATTGATTACAGATTTATGCGGAGGCGGAGAACTACTCGAATGCATTTTACAAAAGGGAACTTTGACTGAAAGTGATGTCGCATATTATGTGAGACAAATTCTTCAAGGAATTGAATATTTGCATTTCAAAAATATTGCACATTTCGGATTGACTGTGAGTTTTACAAAAATAAGATCTTCAAAGAAAAATGCTTTTGTTATATAATTTCATAGATCGGTGACGTTCTCGTTGAAAGAGTCAATGGAAATGATATCAAAATTGGTGACTTTGGTTTAGCGCAAAGAGTTATTCCAGGAATTAACTATTATGTAGAGTTCGGTCACCCGGAATTTGTCGCTCCAGAGATTCTTAATAAACAACCGGCAACTTTTGTTTCTGATGTTTGGTCAGGTATTCAATCAAATGGATAACTCCCGAAATATGTTATCTCTAATAATATGAAATTATTATCTCAATTATAGCCGGAATAATCACTTATCTGTTATTAACTGGAATTTCTCCATTTTTGGGTGAAAACGATCGCCAAACTCTTCAGAACTTACAAACTGGAAAAATAGATCTCACGAACGAAACTTTGGCTGATATATCGGATGAAGGAAGAGATTTCTTATCTAAAGTTTTGGTTTTTGATCCTCATCGTAGACTAGATGTGAAGTCTGCGCTTCAACATCCATGGCTTAGACGAGGAAATCAGCCGGGAATTGGAGATCAATTACATAGTCTCCAAAATTTAAGACTATATCGCAAAAAATGGAAGAGTTGGGTTAGTTTGAGATTATTTTTTTAAAATGTATTTATTAAAAATTTAAGTTAATTATTTAAATCCTAAATCATATTTAGTACATGAATGCTTCGTGTAAGACATACTATCGACGCCGACCACTCCACTCATGTTTCACACATCCGAGTCGAATGATTTATCCTCCCGATGAACAATACACACCTCCTCCAAGTCCTGAACGTGAAGTTAGGCGATCAAAGTTTAAACCGTCGCAATTCGATGAAACAATGAAACAAAAGATCTCAAGAGATCCAGTCGATGCCCATTCTGAAAGCCAGTAAATAATTAAGATAAATTTGACAGAATTCCAATAATTTATTTGATTGTTTGATAATTTGAAAGATACCAATGCGGACCCGACACTTATTTGTTGCAATTGCGCGACACTGACTTTGCCACTCGAATACGACAATACCTTAGAGTCGGCGCTTCAAGAAGTCCAAGTCTAGCGGCCAGTCTTAAAGAGCCTCATTGGGGTGACTCTAATGTAAGTCTTAAATTGAAGCCTCAATTCAATTATGTCTAACTGTATTCTATGAATAATAACCCCTGTGTTGTGATTTACTAATTCCTATGATGTTTGGGTCAATTGTATTCGTTAGCATATAATACTCATAATGAAGTTAATGCAGCCAAACCTGATCAGAGGCTTTGATTAACCATTAATTGATATATGTATTGTCGAACCCCTGCTATTGCAGATCGGTTACGGCTATTCACCACAGGTTGCAGTCCGAGAACGCAGAAAATTCACGGATATTATGGATGAAGAAATAGGAGACGAGAAGAAAGGACTCGAGACAAGACCCAAACCTATGCGACTTTTGAGAGAAGTGGGCACTTCTGGCTATGCTTATGGACAACTCTATCACATGAAAAAAGAAGCCTCAGATAATGTGGGGAAAGATATTTTACACGAATCGAAAGCTCCATTTTTTAGAGAAAAGTTAAAAGATATTACAATTAAAGAGAATGACGACGTAGTCTTCAGCTGTTATGCAATAGGAAATCCACCGCCGAGTTATACCTGGTTTAGAAACGATGGAATTCTCATCGAAAGCAGTCGTATTGAAGTGAAGCGCACTAATGAAGGCCGCTGTGAACTGAGGATCAAACCCGCTCGCGCTTATGACACCGGATATTACAAATGTGTGGCACGAAATACAGAAGGGGCTGTCGTTTGTAGATCGAGACTCAATATAGGCGACAGTCCTGGAATGCCTGAACCGCCACAAATCAAAGATGGTTCTGATACAGAAATTTATCTTTGTTGGAGTCCACCTAAAGATGAAGGCCATTGTTATATAGTTTGTTACAAACTTGAATACCAAAAAACTTCTGAATCGAATTGGACGGTCGTCGCCGACAATATAATGCATGAGTTCTATGTTGTGCGAAATTTAGAGCCAGAAAATAGTTATTACTTCCGAATTAGTGCTCGGAATAAGTTTGGATGGAGTATTCCGAGCTTTTACAGTGAAATGGCTAAGACTCTGGCGAGTGGCGACGCCGTCAGGATTAAAGTTCCCAAATCTCGAATATATAGGCAATTAGTAACTGAGCGAAGCGCTGAAGTCACCATTGATGACATGCTCTCAATTCCAAATATTGATTATAGTAAAGAACAAAATCCAATTCCATTAATCACAGAAGAGCACAACGATTTGTATAAATTTATTTCGGAAATATCTCGCGGAAGATTTTCATTGATTAGTAAAACATTTGTTAACGAACTCGACAGTACATTAGTTTCTAAAGCAGTTCTCACACAAAGTGAGATCGAGTCTGGAATTTATAACGAATACGAGAACATGAAATCATTAGCCAATGAGAGAATTGTTGAATTGCATTACGCGAGTCGTGGCTCAAGTATTTATGTTTTGTCAATGGAAAGCCTGTCAGGCATTGATGTCCTCACTTTCCTCTCTCAACGACAAAAATATACCGAAGAATTAGTTTCGAAGATCATTATTCAAGTTATGGATGCGATTGAATATTTACATTTCAGAGGCATTTGTTTATTGGAATTACAACCCGACAATGTCCTCATTATTAATCAACGCAAACATGACATTAAATTATGCGATTTTGCAAATGCAAGACGTGTTCCAATCGCTGGGTCGAAGGTTACCATCAATGGAACGCCTGAATACATCGGTCGGTCAACTCATTTACTTTTTTTTAATACACAAAAAAGTTTTGTTACACAAAAAAGTTTTATTACACAAAACATTAACTGAAATATTTTTTACTCAACTGACAGCTCCTGAATTGATAAAGAATGAAGAAGTGAGTCAATCAACTGATATTTGGTGTGTCGGAGTGTTAACGTATATTTTACTGAGTGGTGTTTCGCCATTCCGTGGATCCACTGATAGCGAAACGGCACAAAATGTAGTTTTTGTTCGTTATCTTTTTGATCAGCTCTACCCAGAAATAACTCAAGAGGCCATTCGCTTCATTTTGACCATCTTTAAGCTCACGCCTCAGTCAGTCATTCATTTATTATATATTAATTTTATACGAATATTAGTATTTGTGAAATATTAAAGTATTTTATTTCAATTCAAATTTAGTAAACGTCCGACAGTTGAAGAATGTGCTGATCATAAATGGCTTCTTCCAAATGAATTCATGATTAAAAAGAGAGAAAGTGCTGTCTTTTCATCTCATAAACTCACAGAATTTGCAGATGAGTTCCATTCAGCCAAATCACGATCAATGCCATCAAGACTTGCAAATGTTGCAGGAATTTCACTCGCGAGGTATACATAGTTTCCATAGTTTTCATAGTTTTCATAACATTTCATATTTTGGTTAACTTATGAACAATACAAACATAATCTTTGATTGACTTTTGAAACTAACAAAAAACTCTTCTCATCCATAGATCGGATTCATTGTTAAACGACAAATACGAAGAATTCTAAATTCTATATCAAATGCTTATATTAATTGTGATATTAATATGTTATTAATAAATATAAGGCAAGAAATGATTCTTAGATTACTTGAAAATCTTTATTTCTTTATCTAATATAATATTTGAAAACTCAAATTCATTTATCTAATGATTTGAATTAAGTTTATATTTCTTTATAGATTGACATAAAATAACATAAATTGAAAAACTATTTTCACAAATTTAGTGAATCAACAAATTTGGATTAAAATTCTCACCAAATTTTTTTTCTTCATTTGTAAAAATCAATTAATTGAATGCGAAGGACACAAAATTATTAATTAATTAATCAAATAATATTAATAAAACTTATAAATTAGTATTTAATTAATTTGACTTATGCTGTAATTTTCACTTTGAAATCAATAAACTAATTGTTTAAATAAAACATATTTTTAAAGAAAATTCTTAATACAAAATCATCTAATACTTCAAATTTGACATATTATGTATAGTTTTGTGTCAAATTCATCTTATATCTGACCCATGATCTGACCCATGATCTGACCCATGATCTGACCCATGATCTGACCCGTGATCTGACCCATGATCTGACCCATGATCTGACCCATGATCTGACCCATGATCTGACCCGTGATCTGACCCACCATTTACTTAAATGAAGAACTCATGAAAGCCTATAGCAATCAAAGCAATCTTTTATTTATAACAAACAACTCTAAATAAATGTAATTCTATGTAAACCCAAATTAGATGTAATTCGAAAATTAAGTTTTGAAATATATTTGTAACATATGAAATGACCTGTCGTGTGCTGTAAAGGGTTGGAAATAATGATTGCCTCCCCATTAGAGGTCAAGCGGTAACAGTTAGAGAAAAATGGTTACTTATTCAGATTCTAAGGTGAAAAACATTTGGAAAGTTTATTTTAATAATCTTCAATTCTTCACTTATCACGACTTAAATTGATCCGAATAAACAATTGGCAAATAATTTGGATGAATGGTCTTAATTTCTAATACAAAAATTGAACAGTTTGAAAATACAATATATTAAAATTTATTAAAATCTAACACTAAATGCACCTAAAGATAACAAGTACACAAGATCCAATACATCAAATTTTCTAAAAATTTTGATATTTAAAGTCAAATAAGTATATATTAAATGACATCCATTTATTCATATTAATGGCCGTTCTTCTAATATTTCAATATATCGAGTCCAAAAGTATCAAATTTCTTATTTAGTTATAGTCTAACTCAATAGATATTTATATCCAGTTTATATCCATATATTTGTTTCTAGAATTAATTTAACTATCATTTTAGCATTTAATTTGAGGAAAACAATTAAGACGGACTAAACTGCACGCCATTTCGGTTTATTTCAAATTACAATTAGAATCTACTGAAATACTAATATTTCAATTGATTATTTTCTTAAAGATGAAAACTTCGAAAATTGTTTTATGTTATAAAAGAATCAATTGATAGAACAGATTCAATAAAGAATATAAATGACTTTTTCAAACTTTAAAACTTTCAATAGTTGTTTAAATGCTAGTAATCAACAAAAGTTCAAAAACAGCATAAATTATTTCCGTAATAATTCACCTATTTTTGAACGGACACAGACTATATCCTCAAATTATTGTTTCCCGGATAATGGTTTGTAAGATTCAGTTTACATTCAAATAAATAAATCAATTTTAAAAAATATTCAACAATCGTGAAAATGTATTCAATTTATTTGTTCCAAAGAATAGTGTTTATCGCAATTCCATTATTAATAAACGCAAATCCATTATCAATTAATGGTAATCATTAAATGCTTAATAAATTTATATTATATAAGGTTTATGTTTTCTTTAATTATTTTCAAAGACGACCCCAATTCTGATTATGTATTTAATGACGAACAAACGAATGATGTGTTCAACTCTTCATTCGTGTCTAACATTTCTGTTGGATCGACAACTTTGAAGACAACCGAAGGAATAGAAACAGAAGAGTTTTTTCAGACCTCAACTGTTAAGCAAACAAATAACTCAACTAGTGATCAAACGTCAAACTTAATTGAGACAAACATAACAGACAATCAAAACTCATTATCTTCTTCGTGCTCTTTAGACGCAGAAGAACTTCGGGCTAAGGTTTTATTTGATTGATTAATGAAATATAATAATCAAATTGAATAATTGAATATTTGAAAGGTTACGGAAATAATGAGTAAACATATGCCATCTTTGCTAAAGTTAAAAGATATTATTCGTGGAGGTAATACACGGCTTATATTAGAGAAGGGAAAGCTTACTGTTAACAATGATTTTAAACCAATGGGTCAAACCATTTGTGAACAAATCGATGAACAAAATAAAAAATATGATTTTATGGTCGCTTTTGACGATTTGGTCGGTTTTTATGATTGGAAAATATATAACTTTTTTGGAAGCAATTTTTCTGAAAGCGCTATCATTTCAGTTGAGTTCAAATTATTACAAAATTGTTTTGTAGAACAGCTTTCATAAAATATTTGTCATTTAAGATAAAGCGATTGCAGACTGAGTTTGTATTCACTGAAGACAGTCGTGGAAAAACACTTTTCAATGATGTCAAAGTGGGAACTATTGAGGGTTTGAATGTCAAAGTGAACATTCCTGAAGACATCACCAGAAATCGTCTCATTAAGCAAATGATGCGATATGTCATCTCAAGAATTACAACAATGGTTGTCAACAGATCTAAAGATTCCATAACTAAGAATATGAGAAGTATACTAATCGATGCCGTCAAAGAGAAAGCCATGATTAGGCCCTAATTCAATAGTTTGGGATGAGTTTCAATAATAAGTTCCAGTTTCACAACTCAACCATTAATTGAGTTGATATCAAAACAATATACTCAATAATATACAATGTATTAATTGAAAAATTTTATAAATCTTAAATATCTATAAATATATAATATTTTATAAAACTTTTAATCTAAAGCTTTAAAACAATTGAAATAAGTATAACTTAAAGAACAGAATGAAAGCATGAAAAGAGAGCCATCTGTCTGCCATGAAAATGCTTTTTAATGTGATAAACATCATGTTATTCCCAATCCAAGTTAAGGATAACTTTAAATATAAGACATTATTTATGTAATAATCAATTCAACTTTAATAAACTAAATAGCACTGAATTGGTTATTACATAAATAATGTCCTATATTTAATATGTTTTAAGGCTCTCCTTAACTTGGATTGGAAATATATAATGTTGCAATCCTTAAACACGAGATTGTGCTCCCCTCGTGTGGTAAGTATAGTCCAAACCATTGCTTAGAAAAGTATAAGTCACAGAGTTTCAGTGTTTCAGTTTCAGGGTTTTAACACCAGTCGCGCTCGCATCGGGTGTTTAAGGATTGTAACGGCTCAGAACTCATCTTTAAAGTACGTACGCATAAAATTAAGATTTTTAGACCCCTTCCTCCCCCTTGTACGCATTTTGACATTTTTTCTTGTATTTTTCTATGAGAGTTTTATTGTCTGTACGCTTTTGATTGACCCCTTCCTACCCTCAGTTGCGTACGTACTTTAAGTACGAGTCCTTATACAGTATGATGTTAAACATGTTATATATGTTACTATGATAAACATTACATTTAATCAATAATAAAAGTTTGTATAATAAACCGGTAAATAAACTTTTTAATAGGCTTTTAAGCTATAGTAATGTTTTTCTAATTAATTCAATTAAAAGTAAATAAATTATTAAAAGCAATAATTAATATAAAGACAATAATGCTTTCATATAAACAAATAGTTCGTCGATTTTCTTGTGATATAAAGAGTCCAAAAGTTGGCACTAATTATGTTAAGCCATTGCGTGGTTTACGAAAATATATTACAAATAAATTAATTAAATTCTTTGAAAGATATGAAACTATTGTTGAAAAGCGATTTCCATCCACTTCTAGAATATTCAAACTGTTTTCTTTCGGTTTGTATTGATATTTGACTATTAATAATGAGTTAATGAAATGATATTATATTATACTTAAATATATATATAATTAATATATTTGTATATTATTAATGAATATTGAAATATATTATACTTTGATTACTACTAATAAAAAATGGTTTCTATGAATGATTAGGAACTAAAGAGTTATATAAAGACGTTTTAGAGTACTTTCGTATATCGCGTGAACTTTCTTATGGAAAACGAGTTCGAGATTTCAATTATAACGAACTTATGATTTACTACCAAACGCCCAAAGACTTGCAAAAAGTGGGGCCCGTTCTCTTGCTGTCAGCACTTCCGGGCACTTTCGTGTTCCTGCCTTTGGTGTATTGGATGCCGAAGTATTTGCTGTCTTCGCACTTCTGGACATTACAACAGAGGACACAATTTCAAGTGGCCGATAGTCGGAACCAATTCTACTATTATAGGCCTGTCTTCAGACACCTTCAGAGCAAACTTGAAATCGTCACAAATGACGACAATTTACAGAACAAGTGTCGACGCATTTTCGCCAAACTCGGAAGCGGTACTCATCCGACGGTTGAAGAAGTGTTAGAAGTGAAACGTGTCTTCATTGAGAAGCCATACGGACTCCAATACTTGACATCAAGACATTTAGTACAGTATTTATTTAAAATTTATTAGACTTAAGACTAAAAATTGCATACAATTGAATTATTACTAAAGTTAATACATTTTTATTGTTAATTAAATGAATTGCAGACAAGTTTATGCCGAATGCATGGTTTGAATTGGTTCATCATTGGCAAAAGAGCACGACTTTGGAATCATATGGGATTTGTACGTGAAATGGATTTGGCAATCAATAGGGATGGCATTCACTCTCTAAATGTCGACCAAATCAGACGAGTCAGTCATAACTCAAATAAAACAATTCTGTTTAAAACCCAAAATATTATTCAATTCCTATACGATAGGCTTGTTTTCTAAGAGGTTTGAATCCAATGTTTTTAAGTAAAGAAGATATGATAATATGGCTCCAAATGTGGCTAAATATTGCTCAAAATGTTGACAGTAAGTGACAATTATGACTTTGTGAAAAACATATTAAATATTTGTATTGTATTGTATTGTCTCCATTAGGACACAGTTTATCGCTATTACTTCACAGTCCATTATTTGTTGCATACAATAATGCCTCCAATTGGAGACTTATTCACTGATTCTTTCAAAATATTGTTTAATAACTATTAAATATTGACAAACACTTGTATTCATGTAATTATTTCAGTGCTTTCTTCGCATTTGTCTTTGTTTATCGAAACGCATTTCCATCTCTTCCAACACTTTTGGCGTATATCTGACCACAAGAACCACTTTCCCGATGGCAGCCTTGAGCAGTTCGACGGCCTTCTCGTGGTTCTCGCCCTCCACATTGACGCCATTCACAGAAATGAGTTGATCCCCTCTCCTGAGCCCTCCGTGTCTGTCAGCCACACCTTCTGGTATTATACGTGATATATAAATAGGAGAGTTCTGTTCTCGACCTCCCATCACATTAAAGCCGAGCCCCTCATCAGTCTTGGGTAGTTCCACAATGCGGGGGTGGGCGTGACCTTCAGATGCGGCAAACACTGCAACAATACAACACAACAATGCATCTCTTCATAAATGGACTGTATTTACCGGTACTGATTATCATATGATATCAATATTGATATTATTGCTATCAATAATGGCTAATAATAAACTGTTAGTAAACAGTTTAATGACAGTTAATACTAATCGCAATACTGTATTCATATATGATTAATAATAATATAATGATATCAATGATTAGCAGCTAAAAGACCTGCAACGGTAGCCTTGGCTGTGGCCGAAGCTCTTATATCAGGGCTTCCGCTGATGTCAACCGTTTCATAGACTCTTTCATATACTTCTCGAACGGCATTAAAGAAATCGCTTTCGAGTACTTTCTGGAGTGAAGACAACTTCTGGAGCGGAACATCACTTCATGGAAGCAAAGAATCACAATTAATATAATACAGGTATTGGTATTGATATTGATATGAACTATCACGTGATGTCTTCACATGCCATACAATACCTGCCAATCCAAGCGTTGTATTCAGTTCTCTGCAATTTGTCCAATAACTCGATGGCTCTCTTGATGTCGTTTTCGAGATTGAGTTTCTCTCCCGAAGCGGCCATTCGTCACAATTCGGAACAAATCTGATTATCGAATAATTTATAAAATTTGCAAAATATAAAAAATAACTATTATTTATATAAAATATTCATATGAATAGACTATCATTAATATTGAAAACAATTAAACTCTTAATATGATTATAAATACTAATCTATTATTATTTGTCTGACTATTTCAATGAAAGTCTATTAAGAAATGTCAATATTGTTACAAATATTGTTAAAAATAAAAAATGTTTTGTTTTGCGCAATCTCTGTAAGGGTTACGCATTCATAGATAGCGGACCACAAGTTTGCACAAATCCCGCTTTTGTTAAATACATTTGCGTAACATTAGGCCCCTCTACCCCTCCACTCATTGGTTCCGCAAAAGGAGTTATATAATTATTTGGGTTAAGAAAACAAACACATCATTCTATTTATAAGGAACTCTGCTTACTGTGCGTTCAAATGAATCTTAACAATTATTGTTTTGAAAGCTTTATCTTAATTGAACTTTTTTACTCTACATATTAGTACTTACAGTATTAGTGATGTCAATAAGTGAAGAGCTTGTAGAAGCGAGCTTTCACATCTTCGAGCTTGAAGTTCAAGCTTTACAAAACGAGGCATGAGCTGAGCTTCATTAATTCAGCTCAGGGGTAAAGGCCGAGCTAAGCTGCAAGCTCGAGCTTTGAGCTTCTATAGGGATTTGAAGCTTTCAGAAGCAATTTAATTACTAATATTGTTTCTAATTGACTAATTTGCGAAATATATAACTGTCTTAACTTATCTATCATAGACTCCGATATTAAGGGATCAATCTAATTTATAATAATAATAATTTATTCGTATTCAATAAATACAAGTTATGGGAAAACAAAGTCTATAACTTATTGTACATTTTAAAATGTCATTATAAAGCAAGTCATAATTAGGGTTTTACATTTGGGAAATCGCCTTATCGCCATCGCCGGGAATCGCCCAGTTTTCCCGGAGGTTTTGGGGATTCTATTATTGTAGCCCAAAAGCCTCACTTTTTGTATAAAAATATTAATATCTCAAAAACTGAAACACCAAATTAAAATTTTTTTTTTCTATAAAATGTCTCTCATTGAGATACACAGATTTATGCATTAAAATTAGATAATAGTATAATAGATAATGAAATAGGAATTAAAAACACGTTTTCAAAATCGCCCTATTATGCAATATTGGGGATTCTGCAGTGATGTGGCCCCCTCAGACCACGCCCACATTTAGCATACAGGGGTTTTCTAGGTCGAGTAATTCAATAAAAAAAGGCTCCAGGCACGGATCACCAAGCGTTCAAAAGTTATTGACTATTAGCATAGTAAATGACCTAACCTAACCTAACCTAACCTAAATTAAAATTAAACTAACAAACCAATCTCACTTAACCAAAACTAACCTAACTTAACTTGAAAAAACCTAAAATTACCAAAACATACATCATTTTTTCGGTCAAGTAGGACCGCGCTACCGTGCGGAAACCGTCTAGCCTACCTTTACCTAACTTAACCTTTCAATATTGAATTGATTTTGATCAAAATTTTTTAACATTACGTCTATGGGAGTTTAATGATTTTGACTGCAAATATCTCGGGAATCGTAATTGATCCGTGCATGAAACCTTTTTTATTGAATTCCTCGCCCTCGAAAACCCCTGTATGAAAAATGTGGGCTTGGTCTGAGGGGACCACATTACTGCAGAATAGCCTGCAATATTAATTAATATCAAGTAAATAATTGAAAATTGTATAAACTGCCGAGACCAATTACTAATTCATTGTGGTTACATTGGACTCGCAAATCCGGATTCGGAAATAAGAAAAAGATCGAATGTAATTACTGTAAGAATAGCCAATTGAGTAATAGCTCAAAGTGTTTAAGACATTCATTGAAATGTAATCAAACGCCACTCAATGTTAAACGAATATTAAAAGATAAGTTAAACAATTCAAATAATGTGGTTAAGAAGTAAACGACAGTTGTGTCAGTACCTGCAATAGCAGGTAATATCAATAATAGTGATACTTTTTTAATAATTAATAAATATTTTGTTATTAAAAACATGTGTTTTTAGGCGATATGTGAGGCGATAAAGACGATAATCCCGGCGATGACGATAATCCCGGAATCTATCGGAAAATTTTGGGAAATGTAAAACCCTAGTCATAATATATGCCAGTATTATGGAAAAAAAATTACATTATACTTTTCATATAAATAAGAGCTTCTATCGAGCTTCAACCGAGTTTGAGTTTAAAGCTCGATGACTAATTTTGAGCTTTAGCTCGAGCTGAGCTTCAAGTTTTTTGCTGAGCTTGAAGCTTGAGCTTGCGAGCTCAGAAATATTAAAAACCGAACTTGAAGCTGACCTCGGGCGAGCTTATTGACATTACTAGTACATATTTATAAATTACAGTATAAGATAAAGCTTTATTAAATGACTTACATGTCTTTGATTGAATTTGATTGTCTATAGAGTTTCCTTAAACAGGAACTACAGTATCTGTATATTCATATACAGTCTTCTCATTGATATATATATCGGAAACAATTTTGAAAGCTGTCTTTGAGGGCCGTATAGAAGATTCACCATAAATCAATTGAGTAAATACTTCGTTTACTGCAAATACTGTGATATTTAGGTTATAGGTCGTGATCGGGTCTTTATATACCGAACGCAGTGCAAAACATCTGCCACTTTAACTATATTTCACGAACATTCGTGACTTATATTTTTATTTTAAGTCATAAAAGCCATACTAAAGATAAAAGCTATGCAATTATATTAGTACTTATTCGAGAGAAAGTAATTTCAACTACACCTTCAATACATGGAGTTGGAGTTGATGGGACTGAAGTGGAAGTGGAGTAAATGGAGTTGGAGTTGATGGGACTGAAGTGGAAGTGGAGTAAAGTATGATTGAATAGTCCGGTGCCATAAAATTGAGTCACAATTTCTAAACATTATATAATTTGATTGAAAGTAATAATTAAAAGTACAATAATTGAAAATAAACAATAGAATTGGTTTATTTGAATGGCTTTAATTTAATTAAAATTAAAACTGGGAGTAAATCATTTGAAACAATGAATATATGTGAAGCACCACACGATTGATTAGATGATTGATTATTGTTATATTTATGATTGAATTTAGTATTGAAAGTGTTCTCGTGAATGAGTACACAAATAACTTATAAGTATATAATGAAAGAATTATATATTGATATATAATTAATAATAATTGACATAAAATAATATAAGACATGATAAACTAGTTTTTATAAATACAAAACGATTGCATAATATAAGACTTAATGAGATATGAAAACGAAACAAATCAATTGTGAACTAAAAATCTAAGATAAAACTAAATTAAATTCATTTAAAGAAAAGACTTCCTAACTATTTACAGATACGTAAGACTTTTCTCCGTCGCCATCACTCGAGTGCGAGTCCGGCGGCGGCACTATAGGTATGGCAGCCTTAGGACGTCGTTGTGGTACTTGTCTAATAGTGTGTTGTTGTTGACTCTGAGTGTCATAATAGGTGACGCCTCCGCGATATAATTCTGCCAATTGGTGTGGTGTTGGCGGTGGTGGTTGTGCCACATGTCCCGGATATCCGGGCGGAACATGAGTTTGTTGGGGAGGTGGGGGGTATTGCGGATACCCGGATGGGAAGCTTTGAATGTAAGCCGCACCAGGGGGTGGGGGCGGGGGGACGCCAGGCATCACTGCTGTCGGTGGTGGAGGAACTGCTACTGTTTGTGGCAAAGCTGGTATTGTAGGCGCCACAGAACCAGTCACTACATTGGCCGCAACCGTTGGCGGCAAATAACGAGTTGGTTCTCCCGTTGGCGCAGCTGTCGGTTGTGGTATATAACGGGCCTGTAATGGTTGAGGCAAATAACTGGATGGATGTGTTTGTGGCGCTGTTTCCCCACTGTTTGGAGGCATAAAATTATGATATGTATTGCGAGGCGCAGACGTCTCCGCAAAATATGTTGACGATTGCATTTGATGTGAATCATAGAATTGATGCGCATTCATATTCCTGGCATCGCCTCCTTGTGGAAGCTGTGAATTACTGCTTACATTCGGGATGTTCTCATCTATCACTCTTTGCTGTTGTTGTCGAAGCGATGAATATCTTTTAGGTCGCGGTTGTTCGCTATCATTATTTCTATTCATTAATGATGTCTTGTCTTCAATTGATATCTTTTGCAAACTAGAAGTTGTATCAGAAATATAAGCAGAGCCTTCCCTTTGATGTCGAAATGAGTCTTCATCGTAATATCGGTCCACATTCCGATTGGACTCTTCGTGATAATTGCGACCATTGTTTCGGTTGCGATAATTATCACTCGAAACTTCTCTTCCCTGATTATAATTCGAATAATTTAAGTTATTGTTTGTCTTTCTTATAGCTCTACCAGTGCTTTCATTGTTCATACGGTTCCGACCCCTACCCCCTCGTCTGTCTTCTTCTTCATAATCATAATTAGCTGAAGACTTTCGCTGAGAATATTTAGAGTTCTCGAAAGTTTGAGTGCGAACTATATTTGCAGAGTTAACATCATTGTAGTTATTGGGGGATCTGTTATTGTTTTCTATAGCATCAATTATTTTCATCGGTTCCGTTTTGAATTCTTTTTCATATTTATCGTCGACTTCACCGCCCGAATGGCCTGAATATCGCGGCGGAGTTTTCCAGACTTCCTTTTGTTGAAAGCTTTTACTTAATGTGATTTTCTTTCTTAAGTCATTATTAGGAAGTTCTGGAAAATCATCGGTAGAAAAAGGCTGAACGCGTTTCCCCAAATTGTCTTCGTTTTCAAATTTTTTCTTTTCATTTATTGGTTTCTCAATTCTTAAGTTTGTCTTTTTATGAGAATCACTCTTTCGTTCTGTTCTCACCGTTCGGTCCGCTCTCTCTCGAAAGTTTTGCTCACGTTCTCTCTCGACTCTCTCTATGCGGTCTCTGTCGGTCCGCTCGCGGTCTCTATCAGTGCGTTCTCGGTCTCGGTCCCTATCAGTGCGTTCTCGGTCTCGGTCCCTATCAGTGCGCTCTCGGTCTCGGTCCCTATCAGTGCGGTCTCGGTCTCGGTCCCTATCAGTGCGGTCGCGGTCCCTATCAGTGCGGTCACGGTCTCGATCGCGGTCGTTGCGATCATTAACTATAGTTTCATTGCGTTCATTATTGCGATTGTGATCACTGATTGGCGAGACTTTGCCCTTTTGGTAGGCGTTCTCGTCCTGCCACTGACGGGTATACTTATTAGGACCTCTTCCATAACGTCTACGTCTTCTGGCCTTTGGCGGGTCGTCTTCATTACGGATATCATATCCATAAATGGTCACCAATTCATCTTTGGATTTAGGAATCTGTTCGTCTTCATTGAACAAGTCATGACCCCATCTGTCGTTTTCATTCCACAATTTTTTTCTAATTTTCTTTTTCGGATCTTCTGTTTCGACCGGTTTTTTGGCAATAATGATAGGTTTGGGAGGCGTTTCCTCTTTAACAGGAGGTTCCTCTTCGACAACGGTTTCACTCATGCGGTCGTCGTGTTCATAAAAAGGTCCTCTTTTGGGAATATATTGAGGGTTACGCTTGTCTTCGTCGTGATCTAAAGCCTTGTCCTTTGCGTTTTGTTGAGAATCATTGCTTTCCTGAAAATCAAATCAAATTTCATTAGTTTCTAATAATACACAAATAGTAAACTTATTTTCATATCTGTTCCAAATTCAAGTCTAACCTCTCCGTCACCCTCTTCTCGAACTCCTTCATTATCTTTATGGTCTTTTCGATCCAAATCTGGTCTCAAATCATCGCTCTCTTCGACATCACTCCCAACAGAACATTCCTCGCTATCTTCGATGTCCTCATATTCGTCCTCTTCGTCCACTTCAGCATAACCTTCATGTCCTCCTTCCTCGTCAATCAACTCTTCATTTATCTCATTTTCAATCGTTGACCCTTTTTCTAAGCTCTCATTTTCATCAATTTTATTACAAATGAGACTATTTTCACGAATTTCTTCATTCAATTGTTTATTAGTCTCTTCTGAATCTTTAATTAACTCCTCATTAGAGCAATCATTTGAATCATTATTTTCTGTATTCGACTCTTCGACCACTTCATCATTAACTGTCAGACTGTTATTACTATTATTACTATTATTATTATTATTATTATTATTATTATTACAACTTTTATCACTCAATTCTTGACTCAAATTTTGTTGATCGTTATCTTCTGCTAAAACATTTGTATCTAAAACACAGTTTTGTTCTTTAATATCTTTATCAACAACAAAGTCATTATTAGAGTTTTGGCCATTCATTACTTCATCCCGTATTGGATGCGATTGATTCTCATTCAACTCATTGTTTGAGAGCTCACTATCTTTGACACTAATGTCTTCCTTCAAATTGAAGTGATTTAAAGGATCGCAATTCGTATTCTCTTTGAATTGAGTTTCAGTTTGGATGACATCGTCTTCGACACAAATGTCATTGTTGTGGACGACGTTCTCATCGTCTGCGCTCTCATATTCAGACTCTCCAGCATTTGAGGCAGAAGTGCATCGCTTTTCACTTTCACTTTCCTTATAATTGACAACAATTAATGTTTTGTTAAATATTTTTTAAACCCTAACACAGCGATGAGCAAGGGGATTTTATTGTTCCC
>JAUJYU010000022.1:0-26521 GCA_033995675.1 Nothrus silvestris
ATGACGCAGATCCTGACAGGTCACGCCTTTTGCCTTTCATACCTCAAACGCTTCAAAATTACTAATACCAACGTCTGTCCCTGCGATTCGACGTCAGAACAGACAATACCTCATCTATTATACGTCTGCCCGAAATATTCAGCAGAACGCTATTATTTCGAGCTGTTATGTCATTCGAAATCTGTAGACTACACATCGTTTACGGATGTCCTACGACACGAAGAACTCACAAAGGAATTCACATCCTTTGCGAAAATAATAGTCTCCAGCCTCAAGACGTTCAACGGAACCGACGTCAACGTCAACCAGATACACAACTAAAACAACGTACCGATTGATGACAACAGCAACACCTCAGGACAACGAAACGGAAATAGAAGAAAAAACCTAAACCGATACTCAACATTTTCCTTGTATCCCTTGCAAGGGTTTTATAATATTTATTTAAGTCAATTATTGTATTATTTAACGTCATAATGAACGTTAACATCTAAACTATATTCAACTCTAACACTATATTTAGCAAACAATTTCTGTAAATATATCTATAATTTGTTTAAATAAATACACTTTATCAGGAAAAAAAAACCTAACCTAACCTAACCTAACCTAACCATGCGCAATATGGCGGCCAACGATAGTAACACGTTTGTTTTGAGCTCTCAACAAATCTTTATTAATTTCAATGAAAAATTAAATAATTCTAGGAATTTAAATAAGGATATAAAAAGTAATTTAGTTAAGTGTGCAAATGATTTAATGCAAATCATTAAATCTCAGAATAATTTAATCAATTTGGAGAAAACTAATTATTTGAGTGAACTTAAATCTCAAAATGATCGCCAATTTGATTCATTGGACGGCATAAACAAGAAATTGGATGCGATTTTGAATACTTCACAGAAGAAGACATACGCTGAAATAATTGGTAAAAAAGTAGACAACAATGTGGTGCAAAATAAACATGTAATAATTGTTAGACCATCTGATGAGACAAAGACCTCAAGAGATACAGAAAATATGATTAAACAAAATTTAAATCCAAACGATCTAAAAATAGGTATTAAATCCAAAAAATTTATCTCAAAAGGAGGTCTGGTTGTCGAGTGTCGAACACAAGAAGAATGCGATTTACTGTCCGAAGCGATTGAGAAAAATATCATTGGTTTGAAGGCTGAAAAACCGACTAAAAGGAAACCTACAATGGTGTTGAAGAATGTAAATACAAATGTCAGAGAAAGTGAACTTTTGATATCAATTTTGGAAAATAATAAGGAAATTAATGATTATCTGAAGACATCCAATGCCGATATTAATAATGAAATGAAAATCAGATTTAAATTTAGGAAAAGAAACGGAAAAATGGCAGATAAGTATTGTCTAGAAATCAGCCCTAAGTTGAGGTCAATTATTATGAGAACTAAACGTTTATTCATTGGTTGGGAGTCCTGTCCTATTGAAGATAGTATACCGATTATCAGATGCTTTAAATGCAATGGATTTGGACATAAGTCTGATCGATGCCAAACAACTGAAGAAACTTGTGGTCACTGTAATGGTTCCCACAAAACAAAAGACTGTCAAACAGAGAGAAGTCAAGCATTCTGTTGCAATTGTGATAAACATAACAAAAATAATAAAACAAGAGTTGAATTGCAAACAAACCACTCTTCTTATAGTCAAAGCTGTTCCTCATTATTAAGAATCAAAGAATTACTTAAATCTCGAATTGATTATGAATATTGAAAACAATACTAACAGATCTATTAGAAGTAAATCAATTAAATGTTTGCAAATAAATTTACAAAGAAGTCGATCAGCTACTGCTCAACTCAACCAATTTATAATTGATAATAACTATGACATAATCTATATTCAAGAGCCATATGTTTTGAAATCCAAAGTCTGTGGATTTCCAATCAAATACAGACTATATTACAAAAAATCTAATGTTATCAAAACTGCTATTTGTATCATAAACACAAAAATTAATGCTCTCATGATTGAGAGTTTATCAACAAATTATATGACATTAATTAAACTCGAATTTATGGACAAAACATTATTCACATATTCACTATATTGTTCACCAATGCAGTCAATTGAATCAGAACTAAATCATCTAAAAAATACTATTCAAGAACTGAAACCTAATAACATTCTGATTACTATGGATTCAAATGCAAAAAGTAGGGTTTGGTATAACAACAGAGAAGACCAGAGAGGAATCTATTTGTTAGAAATGTTAAATGAATTAAATCTAATAGTTTTAAATGATAACGAAGACAGTCCAACATACTTCACAACAAGAGGTCAAAGTTCAATTGACTTAACAATCATTAACGAAAATTTATGTAGTTTAATAACAAATTGGAAACTACTTGAGATTGAGTCACTTTCTGACCATAAGTATATTGAATTTAATATTCAAGATAAACCTCAATTTACTCGTTTTAAAAATACAAGAAAATATCACATAATTAGTGATAATTGGCCTCAATTTGATGATAATTGTAAACAATTATTATGCGATCTTAAGCCTCAATTAATTAGTATTGCAAACAGCCATCAATTGAATCAATGCATAACAGCATTCACTAATGAATTACAAATAATATGTAAAAAAGTCTTCAAAACTATTAATTATAATAAAAACACGAAAAACTGCAATCAATGGTGGAATAGAGAGCTTACCGTCAAAAGACGTACAGTTAATAATATTAGAAGAAGATATCAAAGGTGTCAAACATCAGACAGGGCTCGACTGAAATTAATTTATGAGCAAATACATAAAGAATACAAAAAAATGATTATCACTACAAAGACTAAGAGCTGGAACGAATTCATTCAAAACAATTCAAGAGAGAACCCATGGGGTATCGCATATGCGATTTCAAGAAATAAGTTGAATACAGAACAGTTCTGTGAATTGAAAACAAATAATGGAAACATAATTACCGAAACTGAAGATATTGGCAAACAATTATTAATAACACTATTCCCTGACGATGACATACAAAACGATTTAGAAATTCATAAGAATATTAGAAATCAAACTGAATTAGATTACGAAGCTGTCAATGATCTGCCATTCAGTGAATATGAAGTGACACATGTTATTGACTCTCAAAATAGTGAAAAATCTCCAGGAATTGATGGCATAACTGCTGATATCCTGCAAAGAATAAACATAATAGATTCTCAATTCCTAACAATAATATATAATAAATGTTTGACAGTTGGGGTATTCCCGAAAACCTGGAAAACTAGTTGTGTAAAGATTTTGAAAAAACCAAAAAAAAGTGATTACACAGATCCCAAGTCTTACAGACCTATCAGTCTGCTCTCTGTTTTTGCAAAAACTTTAGAAAAACTGTTAATAAATAGAATAATATATTTTCTGAGATCTAACTATATTTTGAACGAAGGTCAATATGGATTTACAGAACAGAAGTCAACAATTGATGCAATAATAAATGCCACAGATTTTGTCAATAAAGCCTTTGATTCTAATGGATTCGCAATACTCATAGCTCTAGATATTTCCGGAGCCTTTAATAATGCTTTTTGGCCTCAAATACTTTTAAACTTAAGAAAACATAGGTGTCCAAAAAATTTATATTACTTAACCAAATCATATTTTAGCGATCGATCGGCAAGCATTTGGTTGCAAAACAAAGAAATTACAAAAAATCTATCTAAAGGCTGTCCACAAGGGAGTGCATGCGGACCAGGATTCTGGAACATAATAATCGACACCTTATTAAAAATTAATTTTTCATATGGTATTGAAATCCAAGCGTTTGCAGATGACTGCCTATTGATGGTCTCAAGCAGTACTGCATCAGAATTAGAAACAAAAACTAATCAAGCGTTAGATTTAATCTATTTGTGGTCACAAGAAAACAAACTTCAATTTAATCCTTCAAAAACTACAACAGTATTATTCACACATAATATAAAGTATGCAAAACCAAAACTGATATTGAATAATATCGAACTTAAGTTCACAAAATCGTTTGATTACTTGGGAATCACTATTGACAACAGACTTAGTTTTAAACCACATTTAAATAATGTAAAGACGAAAATAATGAAATTCATAATGAATTTACAGATATTTGCAAAAAACAAATTCGGACTTAATAGAAAAGCATTGGAAACTGTATACAAGGGAGCGATAATACCAATGATAGCTTACGGCTGTCCTGTATGGGTGACAACAATCGAAAGAATTGAAAGTATAAAAATATTAGAAACAATTCAAAGACTTATATCATTAAGAATTTGTTCCGCGTATCGAACAGTCTCGACAAATGCTCTCAACATTATCGCTAACTTAATACCGATCGACCTCAAGATAAAGCAATTATCTGTTGAATATTATGTGAAAATCGGGAGAGTAAATGATTTGAGTAACAAATATATCAATAGATTTATTGATATTACGCAAGTTGTAAAACCATATGATAGTCGAAAACTCCCTCATCCAGGGCTTATATTTAAGATAAATAAATGCCAGCAAAATATCACTGATTATCAGATAATAACATGTGGTTTCAAAAAAGACAATACAGTAGGCTCTGGAGTATGTATTGTCAGAAATAATGCTATAATCAAGAAAACAAAATATAAACTCTTAAGATATTGCTCTTTATTTCAATCCCAACTTTTTGCAATCTATAAGTCTTTGGAAGAATTTAAAAAATTTAAAGAATATGGAAAAACAATTAAAGTTTATTGTAATCGATCAGTACTGCAAGCAATAGAAAACTGTCATTCGACTAATGAAATGATACAAAATATATATATAAACGTAAAATCATTGCAAAATAATGAGAACTATATATCATTTTCACAAACAACTTATGAACAACATAATGAATTATTATCTGTTGCTATGGAATTGGCTAAAGAGGGATCAATATCGCATAAAAGTATGGATTATGAGTTAATTCCAGTAAATTATATTAAAAAGTTAATACTGCAATCAAATAATGAAATATGGAATAACCGATGGATTGACTCAACTACAGGGTCAGTCACAAAGAAATTCATTCCGACTGTAGAATATCGTCAAAAAATTAAGAAATATTTTACAACAAATTATGAAATGACACAAATACTGACAGGACACGGAAGATTTAATTCATATCTACAGAGATTCAAAATCCTAAACCATTCTTCATGTGAAAAATGTGGTGAAGAAAATGAAAATATATGGCATATAATTTTTAACTGTAGTGAAAATCAAGATAAACGAGAAATACTTGAAAATATATGCAAAGAGATATTTCGGTGGCCAATAGAACCACATTTGCTGTTAAATGAAAAAATATTTTATATTTTCAATAATTTTTGCAATAATTTCAAATAATTTTCTATACTATGTATTTTTAAATTTAATTTATATTATATAATTAATATTTGTATAAATTACTTAGTCCCCTATAATATTTTATGGGGTAGGGGACAATCAATAAATATTAATTTAAAAAAAAATAAAAAAAAACCTAACCTAACCTAACCTAACCTAACCTAACCTAACCTAACCTAACCATAGCCAACATGGCGGCCAATGCGAGCGACACTATTTTTAGTGAGTTCTCTATTATTGTGCAAAATTGTTATAATTTATTGGATAAATCGGGAAATATCTCGAGAGAAATTAAAAGTGGGCTGAAGATAAATATAGGTAAGATAGAAAAACTCTTTAAAGATCAAAACAATGTCCTGAAGAACAAAGAATTGAAGACTAACGACTCAAGTGATGCCAATATGGATTGTTTACAAAATGTAAACAAAAGACTCGAATCAATAGAAAAGCATTTGATGTCCAAATCTTATGCACAACCTCCTAACAACCACAATAAATGTGGTCTCCAGTGGTCAGCAAACAATCGAAGACAAGACCAAACACGTGGTGATCATCAAACCAATGGATAAGAAGATGTCATCAAAAGACACAGAAAACATATTGAGAACACGTGTTCAGCCAAAAGATCTCAAAATAGGAATCAAATCAAAGAAATACATATCAAACGGGGGTCTAATCATTGAGTGTAGGAGTGCTGAAGAATGCCAACACCTTTCCGAAGTATTAGAAGACAGAAAAATAGGACTTATAGCTGAAAAACTGATGAAACGTAGGCCAAGACTCATATTATTTGGTGTCAACACAGATATGAATGAAACGCAATTATTGGAACACATCATCAATAACAATAATGCAATCAATGACTACATGAAAGATAAATGTGAAGACATATCAAGAGAAATAGAAATTAAATTTAAATTCAGAAAAAGAGATCCGAATCTGAATGACAAATACTGTATTGAAGTGAGCCCACAGTTGAGAAAAATTATTATGAAAACAAAGCGATTATTCATAGAATGGAACTCTTGTCGAGTAGAAGATAGCTTACCGATCATTCGGTGCTTCAAATGTAATGCTTTCGGCCACAAGTCAAACGACTGTTCTCTAGAACATGACCAGTGCGGTCATTGCGGTGAAAGTCATGAAACTAAGACATGTCAGGCATTAAATGAAGTAAAAAAATGCGTAAATTGTATTAAACACAATCTCAAACCTAATCTTAAAAAGAAATTTGAGACAAATCATTCATCCTTTGATAATAAGTGCGAGTCATTCATCAGAATTCAAGAGATAGTAAAATCAAAGATCAGTTATGAATAACATCATTAATAACACAAATATATCGGAAATTCATAGCATTAAATGTCTTCAAATAAACCTTCAAAGAAGCCGAATAGCAACCGCACACCTGAACCAAGTCATAATTGAAAAGAAAATAGATGTAATTTTTATCCAGGAGCCATACGTTGTCAACTCTCAGGTTCGGGGTTTTCCTTTGAGTTACCGAACCTACTATTGTGATAATAATGTGATCAAAACTACAATAGTCATTACCAACAATAAAATCCAAGCCATATTTATTAGTAGTCTTTCAAATGAATTTTCAACTATAGTTCAACTCAAACTTGAAACAAAAACAATTTACGGCTTTTCACTGTACTGTTCACCACTTCAACAAATTGAATCTGAATTAAATCACATAAAAAACTCTATTGATTTATTGAAACCCCAATTCTCAATCATTTCTATGGACTCAAACGCTAAGAGTAAACTTTGGTTTTCAAAAAGTACTGACAGAAGAGGAAAACTCGTTACCGAATTCATAAGTGAAATGAATTTAATACTTTTGAACGATAATGAGATCACACCAACATTTTTCACAACTCGAGGGGAAAGTTTCATTGACTTGACATTAATAAGTGACAACTTTACTAATACAATAAAAAATTGGGAGGTTTTGGAAACCAATTCAATGTCAGATCACAGGTATATCGTGTTCGATATCAATGAAAAGACGGTAAAAATCAATTATAAAAACACAAGAAAATATATAATAACTACTACTAGTTTAGAAAATTATAGCAGAGAATGCGAAAAGTTAATCAATCATTCAAAAGAGAAGTTAAAATTCACTAATAATAAACAGGATTTGAATACGTTTATTGAAAATTTACAACAAAGTCTAACCAATATCTGTCACCAAACTTTTCGGAAAATAAACCCCAATCGAGAGCCTAAAAAATCAAATAACTGGTGGAATAGTGAACTCACAACAAAAAGAATTGAAGTGAATAACGCCAGAAGAAGATATCAAAGATGCCAAACATTAGACAGAAATTACCTCAAAATCGCTTACCAAAGGATTTTCATCGAGTACAAAGAGATGATAAATAGATTCAAAACCGAAAGTTGGAATAGTTTTATTGAAACCAACTCAAGAGATAACCCCTGGGGCATAGCGTACACAATAAGTAGAGAAAAGTTTAATGTTGAAAAATTTAATGAACTTAAAGACAGCAACGGATCTCTTATAACTGACCCAAAACTAATAGGAGAAACACTAGTGAACACTCTTTTCCCTGAAGACAAACCCGAAGATGACAATAGTTTTCAGCGAGAAATGAGAATAAGTTTACAATCAGTATATAATGAATCAGACGATCATTTATTTAGTGAACTGGAGGTGTCGGAAGTGATCGAAGATCAGAACCCAGCAAAAAGTCCAGGCTTGGATGGCTTCACAGCAGAACTGATTAAGAAATTACATTCTGTAGACAAAAGCTTCCTAACAATGGTTTATAACAAGTGTCTGAAAATTGGTTTATTCCCAAACATTTGGAAAACCAGTTGTGTTAAAGTTTTGAAAAAACCAAACAAAACTGATTATTCAACAGCGAAAGCCTACCGTCCCATAAGTTTACTTTCAGTATTCGCTAAAATTTTAGAGAAACTATTAATCAATAGAATTAATTACTACTTAAAGTCAAATAATTTATTAAGTGAAAACCAATACGGGTTTACCCCTCAAAAATCAACAATAGATGCGATCCAAAGTGCCGTCAGTTTTGCTAAAAAAGGTCTCAAACCTAATGGATTCACACTTTTGGTGGCTCTGGACATAACCGGGGCTTTTGACAACGCGTATTGGCCTGCAATCCTTTACACACTGAGAAGATTCAAATGTCCGCAAAACTTATACTACTTGACCGAATCATATTTCAAAGACAGAAAAGCTAAGCTATGGTTCCAAAACACTGAAATATCCAAAAGTCTATCTAAGGGATGCCCTCAAGGGAGTGCTTGTGGTCCAGGTTTTTGGAACCTTTTAATAGACAGCTTATTGAAAATAAACTTACCATCAAATGCTAAAATACAATCCTTTGCAGACGACACTCTCCTTATGATATATAGTAACAGTATTGAAGATCTAGAGTCCAAAGCGAATCAAACACTTCAACGCATACATGAATGGTCTATTCAATACAAACTTGAATTCAATGCAAACAAAACAACTTCAGTTTTATTCACAAACAAAATAAAGTTTGACAATCCAAAGATTATATTCAATAATTCAGAACTAGTGCTGTCCAACTCTGTAACATATCTTGGAATAGAAATTGACGCCAAACTAAGATGGAAACAACATATCAATAATGTGAAAGCGAAAGCTCTTCGACTGGTCATGAATCTTATGCGATTTGCAAGAAACAAGTTTGGATTAAACAAAAAATCTTTGAAAACGATTTATAAGGGAGCGATCGTTCCCATCATAGCGTATGGCTGTCCTGTTTGGATAAACGCACTTAACTTCAAATATAACAGAGAGCAACTTGAAAGCATCCAAAGACTGGTCAACTTAAGAGTCTGTAGTGCGTACAGAACCGTATCGAATGATGCTCTCAATGTAATCGCAAATACAATGCCTATTGATTTACATCTTAAACAAATCGCAACAGAATATCATGTGAAAAAGCAAATCAAATCAAAACTAATGAAAAAATACATTAATAGTAATCTGGACCTAGAATTGATATCAAAACCAATCAACATATTTACATTAAAACACCCATCGAGGAGAACCAGAATACAACTGAAAGAAGATGAATCAGAGGGTATACATGTATTCATAACGGGTCACAAAAAGGCAGATATGGTAGGCTCAGGATTTTGTATCTCAAAATTTAGAAATATAATCAAGAAATCAAAGTTCAAGTTATCGCTTTACTGCTCTAGTTTTCAATCAGAATTGTTTTCTATTGTTATGGCTTTAAATTACTTAAAGACTAAACAATATAGAGAGGAAATAACCTTATTCTCAAATCTGACGACAATTCAAGCGATTATGAATTACAACTCGGTAACAAAACTGATTCAAGAAATCCTAGAAAGTGTTCATGAATTGCAAATAAAGGGCTCTACCATTTCGTTCACAAATAACAGCTTAAAGACTAATCGAGAAGAGTATATCATTGCAAAAGAATTAGCTAAAGACGGATCAACATCTCACCGATCAATCGATTATGATGGGATACCACTTAATTATATCAAAAGAATGATTACTGGAAAAAATACCGAATTATGGAACGAAAGATGGAATCAAACACCTAAAGGATCCCTAACAAGAGAATTCATCCCATCTATCGAATATCGTAAGAAAGTTGATCCGCATTTCTTTACTACATTTGAGTTAACTCAAGAGCTTACAAGTCATGGAAAATTCAATTCCTACCTAAAGAGGTTTAATATCAAAGACGATGAAAGATGTAGCAAATGTGGAGCAGATAAAGAAGATGTAAAACACATTATTTTTGAATGCACGGAATACTCAGTTCAAAGACAAGAATTAATAGAAGGTTGTGAAGAATTAAAAATGTCATGGCCACCAGATCTCAAAAATTTTTTGCACAAAAAATTATTTGATAAATTCATTAACTTTTGTAATTATTTTCTTAATGAATAACTTATAGTTTAATTAGAAATTCATATCAATACTAAATTTTTAAATTGTATTTTTATTTTGTATATATGTATTAAGGCCCTTATAATACTTTGTGGGGTAAGGGCCAATCAATAAATAAAAAATACAAAATAACCTAACCTAAGATGGCTGATGAGCTAAACAGCATTGTTAAAATAATCAATGACTTATTAGACAAATCTGGAAATATTAGAACGGATATTAAAACAGAAGTTAAGAGGAATGTGGCCAAGTTGGAACAGATTATTAGTTCTCAAGATCTAATAATTAATAAACAATACTCAACATTGATTAAAACACTGGAGTCTATGAGTGAAAGCCATTTGCAAGCCCTATCGGACGTCAACAAAAACATGTGTCAACATGTTTCAAATTTTGATAATTCATATGCAAGAGCTGTGCAGTCGCGAACACCAACATTATTAGCTCAAAAACCGAAAAATGTTATCATTATCAGACCGAAGACTCAACTCAGAATTCAAGGCAAACTGAAAGTCAGACTAAAAATATTGTTATTAAAAATAAACTGAATATTGGTATACAAAATGTCAAAAATATAACAAATGGTGGAATAGTTTTAGAGTGCAATTCGGCTGAAGACGCGGTTAAAATAATCGAATCAATTGAAAAGGACGCTAAGCAGCTAAACGCAGTCAAACCCGTGAAAAGACCGCCGAAAATAGTATTATACGGAGTCAGTAACGAGTTGAACGAAAATGACTTATTGAATGAAATATTAGACAAAAATCAGTCAATACAAAAATATTTTGAAAATAAAAGCCAACAGGAAATCGAATCAGAAGTAAAAATCAAGTTTAAATTTAGACGAAGGCAAACAACAGGATCAAACACATGGGTTATAGAGACTAGCCCCGCGCTCAAGAAAAATGTATTGAATAGCATGAATCGAATAATAATTGGATGGAACGCTTGCAAATTTTCAAATTATATTCAAGTTACACGTTGTTTTAAGTGCAACGCTTTTGGACACATCGCAAAAGACTGCAAGCAAGCAAGAGATAGCTGCGGATACTGTGGCGATGACCACAAAACCAAAGATTGTGACCAAAGCCAGCGCCAGCCATTCTGCTCAAACTGTGACAAATTCAACAAAACAAACAAATCACAAATCAAACTTAACACTAATCACTCAAGTTTTAGCGATGAATGTGAATGCTTAAAAAGGATCAAAAGAATTATATGCGAGCGTACTGATGATGAATTTTAATCAACAATCAGTCAATCAAATAAAGTGTATTCAACTTAACTTACAAAGAAGCAAAAATGCAACCGCTAATCTAGTTAAACTAGTTGAGGAATATAATATTGACATAGTGCTAGTGCAAGAACCTTACGTTTTTAATGGAAAAGTCTGTGGTTTTTCACTCAATTATAGAGTCATTCAATGTGAAAATGGAGAAAAGCCTAAAAGCGCTATAATTGTTGTCAACAAAGCATTGCAAGTCATAAACATCACAAGTTTCGCACGCGGATACGCAGCGTTAGCAAAAATAAAATTCCTAAATAAAGACATCCTTTTCGTATCAATGTATTGCTCACCCACCAGTGATATTGATAATGAACTAATCTTTATCTCAAATGCAATAAATACAATAAATCCGCAAAACTTAATAATATCTATGGACTCTAACGCGCATTCGGAGAACTGGTTCAGTAGCTCAGAAGATATAAGAGGTGTAATATTAAATCAATTCATATCCAGCGAAAATTTATTAATTCATAACAATAACGAAAACACTCCAACATTTTATACGATAAGGAATGAAACAATATATCAAAGTGCTATAGATTTAACACTAACTAATCTTAACGCCTCTACACTTGTTAATGAATGGAAGCTATCCCTCAAAGAATCTCTATCTGACCATCGGTTGATATCATTTAAATTGAATGTCAAACACGAGCCCATTAAATTTAAGAACACACTTAAATTTAATACAAAGACTGCAGATTGGATCAGATTCGAAGAGCAAGCGCGGACTGAATCGAGGAGACTAAAAACTCAACTAAACAGTATAAACAGCGAATATGAATTGAATCAATTCATCACAAACTTTGAACAAAACCTTAAATTAATTTGTGAACGGACAATGAAGAAGTATTCGAACTATAGTAATCCTAAAGGGAATAAGTGGTGGTCTGAGCACTTGACGCAAGCAAGAATGGTAGTGAACAACGCCCGCCGCAAATTCCAGAGGTGCCAATGCGATAGAAGGTCTGCGCTGCGAGATGTATACCTCAGCAAAAGACAAATGTACAAAAAGCTTATAAATGAATCAAAAATTAAATCCTGGAATGAATTCGTTTCCGAGAGCACACGCGAGAATCCATGGGGATTAATATATCAAATTAGTAAAGGAAAACTTAACATAGAAAAAATTAATGAAATACAAACACCTGACGGATCACTAAAAACTGATAGTATTGGTATAGCGCAAGCATTGATAGAAAACCTATTTCCAAATGATAACTCCAATGACGACAATGAGGCACAAAAAAATATTCGGATAGAACTTGAAGCAGATTATAATAATGATGAAATTGACTGCAACTTCACCGAACATGAAATAACTTATTGTGTTAACATTCAAAACAATAAAAAATCTCCAGGAGAGGACGGCTTCACAGCCGATATAATCAAGCGCTGGCACAGTATAGATCCGGCTTTTCTCACAACGCTGTATAATAAATGTTTAGAATTTATGGTTTTTCCCAACAAATGGAAGCAAAGCGTAATAAAAATTATCCGAAAGTCGGGAAATCGCGATTTCAGGCTCCCGAACTCATTCAGACCAATCAGTTTACTTTCTGTGTTTTCCAAAATATTAGAAAAACTGATGATAAGTAGGATAATGCATGCGCTGGCAAAGAATAACACAATGAGTGATCGACAATATGGCTTTACGCCTCAAAAGTCCACAGAGCAAGATTTACATTCACTTACGAATTTTATTGAGCAGGCATTTGAACAAAGAGGCTTTGCCCTAGTCATTGCTGTTGATATTGTAGGTGCGTTCGATAATACATGGTGGCCAAAAATATTATACCAACTAAGAAGAAAGTCTTGTCCTAAAAATTTATATGAAATGACAAAATCATACTTCAGTAATAGACTCATAAAACTTTGGTATTTGAATGAAGAAGTTTCGAGGCAAATAAACATGGGTTGTCCTCAAGGAAGTGCATGTGGACCGCACTTCTGGAATATCTATTACGATGACTTATTAGAAATTCAATTAGATGATAACCAATTTATTGAAGGCTTTGCAGACGACACTTGCATCGGAATAAGAGCTAAAACTATTACGGAATTAGAGCGCAGCGCAAGAAAAGTTTTAGAAAAAGTGTGCAATTGGGCCGATACAAGTAAATTAAAATTCAATCCACAGAAAACTCAGTGCGTACTTTTCACTAAAAACTACAAATTTACAGCGCCAGACGTTTATTTTATGGGTCATAAACTAGAAATTAAAAATAGTTTTAAGCACTTAGGTTTATATTTAGACTCCAAACTAAATTGGAACAAACACTGTGATTATTTAAGAACTAAAGTGTATATAATTCTTAACAAACTACTCATATTCGCCAAAAATAAGCATGGACTCAACGCACAAGCACTGAAAATTATATACAAAGGATGTCTTCTCCCCATTATATCATACGCAAGCTCTGTTTGGATTAAATGTCTGGACAAAATTGAGGTCATGAAAAAATTTGAAACAATACAAAGACTTGTCGCTTTACGAATAGCAAAAGCTTATAAAACCGTATCTACAAATGCTTTAAATGTTGTGTCAAATCTGATACCAATTGATATCTACCTGAGAGAGCGAGCGACCAACTACTTGCTTAAACATAAAATTGACAATCGATGGACTCAATATTATTTAAATGAACATAACTTAAATATTGAACTAATTCAAACTCCGTACAAAACAAAAGATAAACCACACCCGGCGCTGCGCGAACCTATAAAGTTATGTCAAAGTTCAACAGATATACAAATTTACACTAAAGGCTCAAAATCTATGGCAGGCACTGGCGCGAGCTTTTCCATAACAAGAAGTGGACATTACATTAGAAATGTTAAACTTAAGTTATCAAAATATTGCTCTACATTTCAAGCGGAATTAGTAGCAATCAAATATTCATTGGATATCATAAGAACTAAAAATTATCATAACACTGCAATTACTATATGCATATATAATGAGTCAGTACTAAAAGCTCTAATGAACAGCAACTCAACTACAGCTCTGGTCCAAAATATATTTTCAGAAATACGAAACTTATTGGAAATGAACACAAACACATACTTCAGAATTCAAAAAGAAAATACCAAAGAGCCAGCGCAACATACAGTAAATCTATTAGCAAAAGAAGCGGAAACAATTCATAAACGTATAGATTATGATTTGATTCCACACTCATTTTTGAAAAATGTAATTAAAATAAAAAACATTGAATTATGGAACCTACGCTGGCAGTCATCCCAAACAGGTTCAGAGACTAAACTATTTTTCCCAACAATTGAATCAAGAGTCAAAGCTGACAAATATTACAGACCTAATTATTATACCACACAATATATCACAAATCACGGAAACTTTGGACAATATTTATGGCGATTTGGAATAAAGAGATGCAAAAATTGCGAACACTGCATAGGCCAAATCGATGACTCAAAACATAGAATCTATAAATGTAGGGACTACATAATTCAAAGGAATGAATTAATAGCAAGCGTTAAAAGTAATTGGCCAGCGCATGAGCAAGAACTAATTGAAAAAGACAATTTGAAGGCATTTGAAAAGTTTTGTAAAGATACAATGTATGTATCGCTAGGAATTCAACATTAATTTTATATTTTTCAATTAATATTCTTACTAATTAAGATTATTTCATTTTAAATATCTTAGCTTTAACTATAGAAATTTTAATATGTTTACTTTTTTAATTGAAAATCAAATAGAATTATGATATTTAAAGAAATTAAATTTTAAAATGTAAATAATATTTAAACTCCTGTAATGTTATACGGAGCAGGAGTTAACCAATAAATAATTTAAAAATTTTAAAAAAAAAATAAAAATAAAAAAAAAATAAAAGAAAAAAAAACCTAACCTAACCTAACCTAACCACCGAGCCATGGCGTCAGCTGAGCGAAACGCCACGTTTTTGTCTCGTTTTCTTCGTTTTAGTAAAGAAATGACGGATAAATTGGACGAATCGCGTAATTTAAAAAGTGATATTAAGACTTCTATTATTGCCTCAATCGATTCTATGAAGAAGATAGTTGAAGAACAATCTGAAATAATATTTAATAATGAAATTAAAATTTTGACTAATATTGAGACTCAAAATTTAAAACAAATAGACGCCATAGCAGAACTAAAATGTGAAATAAAAGAATTCAAATCATTGGTCTCAAATAAGTCTTATTCATCAGCAGTCAATTCTATAAATAATTCGCAAATCAGTAATTATAAGACCGAAATTATGTCCGAAAATGTGGTTATTGTTAAGCCAAAGAAAGACAACATAACATCAAAACAAAGCGAATCCCTATTAAAAAAGACTATAATTGAATCAAATATGAGTGTTAATCGAATAAAGTATTTGTCTAAAGGAGGTCTGGCCATCAATTGCAAGAACACCGAAGATAAAGAGTGTCTAATTAACAAAATAAAGGCCAATTTGAGAGACTATGACGCGAATGAGCCGAAACTCAAAAGCCCTCAAATCGTAATTTATAGCGTCGAAGAGGACATACACATCGATAATATAGTTGATAATATTGTGGATAATAATAGATCAATCTTTGACTACTTCGATCAAAACAAAGAAAAAGTCGAAAACCATATGAAAGTGAAATTCAAATTTAGACGAAATAAGAGCAAAATGTCAAATACATGGGTTATTGAAGTGAGCCCTGAATTGCGTCGAATAATACAGTCTCAGCGGTCAATCAACATCGGCTGGCGTTCATACAGGTTTAACGATTACATTCAGATCACCCGATGCTTTAATTGTAACGGTTTTGGGCATATTTCGGCCAATTGTCAGAAAAAAGAGAAATATTGTGGAGTCTGTGGACAGAATCATGACACCAAAGACTGTACAGCACCTAAAGAACGTAACTTTTGTGTTAATTGTGATCGAATCAACAATAGTCAACAAAATGGACAGAAAATCAGAGTCGATCACACAGTTTTTAGTCATGAATGCGAAGCCTTTAAAAGGGTCCAAATATAGCCAAATCTCGTATAAACTATGGATAATATAGATAAAAATGTCATTAAATGCGTCCAAATTAATCTTCAGAGGGGTAGAAACTCAACGGCAAGACTAATAAAGTACATATCAGACAATAACATAGACATAGTTTTCCTTCAAGAGCCATTCGTAGTTAAAGACAAGGTCTGTGGTTTTCCATTAACCTATCGAGTCTGTCACATAAACTCGGGTGAAAAGCCCAAAAGTGCAATAGCTTTTGTTAATAATAATATTCAAGCCATTCATCTGCAAACATACGATAAAAACTTCCTCACAGTTTGTAATATTGAGCTTAATAACATTAAATTTAGTCTAATTAGTGCCTATTGTTCGCCGTTTCAAGATATTAATTCAGAACTGACTGAAATCCAATCAATGATCGACTCTAATAATGTTAATAATTTAGTCTTTTGTATGGACAGTAACGCACATTCAACCGAATGGTTCGACAATAATAATGACTCGCGAGGATCGGCATTAAGTGAGTTCATTTCACAAAATAATTTTATTGTGCTTAATAACAATGAATTTGTGCCGACATATGAGACTACAAGAGGCAAGAGTTCAATAGACTTAACATTTGCGAGTTATAGTGTGTCCGGTAAAGTCAATGACTGGTATGTGGACGAAGAGGAAACGCTATCAGATCATAAATATATTAGATTTGACATTAAAGAAAGCATTAAAAAAGTTAATTTTAAGTCTACAGTAAAATACTTTACGGCTAAAGCTAATTGGACTGCCATTGAAAACGATATTAGAACTGATTTGAAACTAATTAAAGATGAATTACTGATAAGTAATGATAAAAAAATTATTAATAGTCTTACTGAGAGACTAACAGAAGTAATAACTAAAAGCTGTGATAAAAATATCCCAAAACTTCGCCAAAACAATAATAAAAAGTCAAATAAGTGGTGGACAGAAGCGTTGACTTCAATGAGACGGACAGTTAATAGGCTCAGAAGACAATACCAAAGGTGTCAGAACTCAAACAGGGAAGTGTTTAAAAATAATTTTATTTTATGTCGTAATAAATATAAAGACTTAATAAATGAGACTAAAATCAAAAGCTGGAACAGATTTGTGGCAAACAACACACGAGAGAATGCCTGGGGATTGGTCTACAAAATCGCCAGAAATAATATGAGATCTGAAAAAATAAGTGAAATAATTAGACCTAATGGAGACTTAGTTACTAATGCTATTGAAATTTCCGAAGTACTATTTGAGTCCTTTTTTCCGAAAGACGAGTCCATACCAGAGACTGAATGTCAGCAAATAGTCAAACAAAAACTGATTCAATACAAAAGTTACAGTCATTTGCAGCCAAACTATAACGTTTCAAAATTTACGATCGAAGAGGTCTCAGAAGTGGTAGCCTTACAAAACCCTCGCAAAGCACCGGGCGGTGACGGTCTTACGGCAGACATAATAAAATTTGTGCACAATTTAGACAAAAGTCTGTTAACCCTATTATTCAATAAATGTCTGGAGGTGTCTGTTTTCCCAAATATCTGGAAGGAAAGTATAATTAAAATCATTCCTAAGCCGTCAAAAAAAGACTATAGAGCGCCCAACTCCTACAGACCTATCAGTCTTTTACCAGTTTTGGCTAAAATATTCGAAAAATTAATAATTGATAGAACAGTTCATTATTTAAGACAAAATGATTTAATAAATAAAAGTCAATTTGGATTTTGCCCTCAAGTTTCAACAGAGACAGCATTGCATTCAATGAAAGACTACATAAATGATGCATTCAATAAAGGGGGATCTTGTTTAGTCATATCGCTAGATATAAGTGGAGCCTTTAACCACTGTTGGTGGCCTAAAATTTTATATCAGCTACGGCTCAAGAAATGCCCCAATAATTTATTCGACTTAATTGAGTCATATTTTGGAAGTCGTTCGGCAAATCTGTGGTATTTAAACACAGAAACAAAAAAAGACATAAACATGGGCTGTCCTCAAGGCAGTGCGTCAGGCCCCTGGTTTTGGAACGTGGCTTATGACGACATATTCGACTTAGTTGAGGACAACATTAAAATCATTGGGTTCGCCGACGACACACTTATCATGATTTATAGTAAACACATAGCAGACTTGGAAAAGCAGGCGAACAACAAATTACGTCAAATAAGTGAATGGGGAAAGAATAGTAAATTGACTTTCAATGTGGACAAAACGTCATGTATTTTATTTACAAAAACACTAAATTATGCGGCGCCAAAAATAGTTTTCGAAAATAAGGAACTAATGCTTGTCAAGAATTTCAAATACTTAGGACTGATGATAGATAATAAATTGTCCTGGAGATCGCACGGGCAGTATATTAAAAACAAAGTCTCGACTTTTATTAATAGACTTTTACAATATGCAAAAAATAATTACGGACTAAACACAAAAGCATTAGAAGTGATATATAAGGGCGCAATCATTCCAATGATATCTTATGGCTGTTCAGTATGGGCTGAGGCTATCGAAAGACAGTTTTTCATGGACCCATTAGTGACAATTCAGAGAAGGGTCGGGCTTAGAATAATTAAGGCATATAAGACAGTCTCTATCGATGCAACAAATATTATAGCCAACACTATGCCTATCGATTTGTTCATCAAAGGAAAAGCAGCCGAGTATTGCATAAAACACAAAATAGACAATAATTTGAGCCAATATTATTTGGAAAAAATGAATATTTCTATGGAATGTATTCAAAGGCCTATTGATGTCTGGAAACTCAGGCCTAAATGTGATCGCAAAAGAATTAGATTTAATGGTAGTCATACTGATATAGAAGGACTGGTCGACAGCTGTAAAACCTATGGCAAGACTGGCGCTGCCTTTCTTTTAAATAATAAACACACTGATAGAGTCGTAGAAAAAAGAAAATATAAAATGAATGAAAACTGTACGGCATTTCAGGGATCGCTTTTTGCACTTATGAATTTGTTAGACTATTTGCATAAATCGAAGTCTTTTAATAACATCACTATTTGGATAAAATCAAAGACTGTTATCGAGGCCATCTCAGACCCGAATTCAAAGACAGATTTAGTCTTTCAAATATACGAAAACTATTATAAATGTTTGGCTAATGATAAAAACGTTATCTTCAAAAGCATGACAAACAATGAGACTCACAAGTTGCAAAATATGGTCTCTAATCTAGCTAAACAGGCATCACATTCACACAATAGGATAACATATGATTTAATACCGATATCTTTTGTCAAAAAAGGAATTAATGATATCAATATTCAACAATGGAACGAAAGGTGGGTTCTAACAGAAAAAGGCGCTGTAACCAGAGATTTCATACCAGACGTTTATACTAGGAGAAAAATTAAAGGACATTTCAATACAGACTTTTATACAACACAGGCTCTGACAGGACACGGATGTCTTAATACATATCTATTTCGTTTCAAAAGAAGTTTAACAGATAAGTGTTTATATTGTGAAGCCGTTAAGGAGGACATCACACATAGGGTTTGGTTTTGCTCAAAATTCGATGAACACCGAAAAATATTAAAAGAAGTGGTAGAAAGCAATGGGAAAGAGTGGCCATTAGAATTTAAAGACTTATTAACCAAAGACTATTTTATTAAATTTAAAGAATTTTGCAATAATTGTTTTAAATAATTTGAGTTTATATTTTAAATTTTTAGTTCTAAAATTTACATTTTACTACAAATTGTAATTATTTAGCCCCCTATAATGTTTTCGGGATAGGGGGCAAACAACTTTAAATAAATTAATTTAAAAAAAAAAAAAAAAAAAAAAACCTTACCTAACCTAACCTAACCTAACCTAACCTAACCCAACCATAGCAACATGGACGCCAGTGAGAGTAGTCGCTTTGTTTCTAAAGCTCTTGAAATTAAACTTAATTTTAGTGAATTAATTAAACCAGTTCAAGCCAAATCTAAAGAATATATCATTAAATGTGTGGCAGAATTGGTTGAGATCATAAAACGTCAAGAACAGGTCTTCAACGAAGAAATAAAGACAATTTGCGGTAAATATAATGAAATATGTGCCCAAACATGTGCTCAACAAAAAACAATTATCGATAAAATGGAAGAATTGAAGACCGAAAAGACATCAAATCAATCGTATGCCAACGCCTTAAAGTCTAGCCAACCTGTTTCCCGAGATTTTGTGCCGAAGAGATCCAAAAATGTGGCTATTATTCGATCTAAAGACAAAAATATGGATTCAATGGGGCTTAAAATGGCGGTCAAAACACAACTTAAAGTAAGTCAATCTAATGTTACGATTAAAAACATTCGACAGATATCTAAAGACAAAGGATTGGCCATCGATTGCAACTCCAGTTCAGATGTTGATAAGCTGATCGAATCTTTAAACACAAATCAGGACATCAAAGCCGAGAAACCGATTCTTAAGTTCCCTAAGATTGCAATAACTGGAGTTGACAGCGAGTACGATGAGACGAATATTGCCAAAGAAATTAAGGACAGATACCCAGAGATTATACAGTTCTTCGAACAAAACAGTACCGAGGAAGTTGAAAAGCATTTGATCCCCAAATTCAAGTTCAGGAAACAGGGAAAGTACGGCACAGACACCTGGGTTCTGGAGATCAGCCCTGAGATCCGACAAATAGTCCTAAAAAACAGAAGTCTTAAAGTTGGTTACAACTTATGTCGAATCAGTGAATATCTTCATATAATTCGGTGCTTTGGATGTCAACAATACGGTCACATAAGAACTAACTGTCCCTCAAATGAAGTCAATTGTGGACATTGTGGTCAATCACACGAAACCAAAACCTGTAATAAAAACGAAGTCAACGAATTCTGTGTCAATTGCGACAAATACAACAAAAGTAAAAACAAATCAAGAATTTTAACTACCAATCATTCAGTCTTAGACTCAGCAGCCAGTGCGAGTCTTTCAAACGGATCCAAAACATTGTCATCTCAAAGACCAACTATGGATAACAACCAAAACTACATCAAATGTCTTCAAATAAACCTAATGAGAAGCCAAACAGCAACTAATAACGCAATACAGACTGCTTTACATCACAATTACGACCTAATCTTAGCTCAAGAACCGTATGTCAACAAAGATAAAGTCTGCGGTTTTCCGAAAACTGTTAAAACTTACGCCATGGGTGGTGTGCCCAAAAGTGCAATAGTTTTAGTGAACAATCGCATAAAGTGTCTGAATATTATGTCATACAGTTCTTCAAACATTATCACCTGCAATATCGAACTAAACAACAAAATAATTACTTTAATCTCTGCCTATTTTGTGCCACTAATCGATATCAAACCCGATCTTCAGTTCGTTCAAAACATAATCGACTCAATAACCAATAATTATATCATCTGTATGGACTCGAATGCACACTCAGAAGTTTGGTTCGGAAAGAGAACCGACATAAGGGGCGAAGAATTACTAGACTTTATATCACAGAACAACTGTATAATACTTAGTAACAACGAATTCGAACCAACTTATGAAAGGATAAGCCCTACACAGCCCGGCAAGAGTTGGATAGACTTGACGATAATTAGCCCAAACCTAAGTAATAATGTCAGCGACTGGGAGATATTGTATGAGTCTTCAATGTCTGACCATAAGTTCATCAGCTTCTGTATCAAACAATTTGTTCCACAAATAGAATTCAATTCAACCCTTATATACAACACGCGAAAAGCCAATTGGAAACTATTCAACCAAAGAATATTTGAAGAAATACAAAAATTGAAGGATGAATTACAGTTCATTAATAATAATTTAGACTTTAACCGATTTATTGAAAAGCTTATGTCAACTTTGGCAGAAGTTTGCGGCCAATCTATACCTAAACTGAAGTTAAACAGCAAATTCAGAGGCAACAAATGGTGGACTTCAGAACTGAATGAAATGAGAAGTTCTGTCAATCGATACCGGCGCAGATATCAGCGATGCGTCACAAACCGCAAGAATGTTCTCAGAGTCGAATACTTGGAGATCAATCATCGATACAAATGTTTAATCACTACGACAAGAATAAACTCTTGGAACGACTTTATAGCCGAAAGCACCAGAGAAAACCCTTGGGGTTTGATTTACAAAATAGCAAAGAATAAGTTACGCGACAAAAACATAACAGAATTAGTTTTACCGAATGGGCAGACAATGACCAACAGTGCGGACATCGCATCAAAACTTTTTAAAACATTCTTTCCGATAGACGGAGAAATACCAGAAAATGTGTATCATCAAAATGTGAGACAAGAATTGTCTGAAATGAAAACTAATACAGAATTTGATGGAATCGATGAACAGCTTTTCACAGCTGAAGAAGTCTCAGAAGTTGTGACTCAATAAAACCACAAAAAGAGCCCAGGATTTGATGGTCTGACTGCAGACATAATCAAAGCAATGAACAATACCGATCCGCAGTTCTTGTGCAATGTCTACAACAAATGTCTTCAGTTGTCTGTCTTTCCCAACATTTGGAAATCAAGTGTTGTTAAAGCATACCAAAACCAGGAAAACCCGATTACAGAGACCCCAACGCCTACAGACCTATCAGTTTATTACCAGTTCTGGCGAAGATTTTGGAAAAGCTTATCATCAATAGACTGACCCACTATCTTCGGTCAAACAGATTAATCAGCGATAATCAATTCGGATTCACACCCCAGATATCGACAGAGCACGCTTTGCATTCATTGGTTGATTTCGTCAAAAAAGGATTTGAAAACGATGGATATGTTCTTATCGTATCGCTGGACATCAGCGGCGCCTTCAACTATGCCTGGTGGCCAAAAATCCTGCATCAGCTGAAGACCAAAAAGTGTCCAAAGAATATATACCACTTAATCGAAGACTATTTTTCCGAACGACAGGCGAAACTATGGTATTTGAATACTCAAATTGTAAGAAATCTAGACATTGGCACACCACAAGGCTCGGCTTCTGGACCTTGGTTCTGGAACATATGCTATGACGATATCTTCAAACTGTCTGAAGAAAACATTCAAATTAATGGATTCGCTGACGATACGATTATTATGATCTACGCCGACACTGTTCAAGACTTAGAATCAAAAGCCAACAGAAAACTTACTCAAGTCTTTGAATGGGGAGTGAATAACAAACTTGTTTTCAATGTCTCCAAAACGAACGTCTGTTTATTTACCAGAAAACTGAAATATACAGAACCTGAGATTTATTTTGGCGGATATAAACAAAAATTAGTTAAAGAATTTAAGTATTTGGGACTTATCATTGATTCCAAGCTTTCCTGGAGATCACACACCAATTACATCAAAGCCAAGACTTCACAGATTTTGAACAGCCTCTTAAGATTCGCCCGAAAAGAATATGGATTGGATAGCAAAGCTCTTGAGATCATCTACAAGGGATCAGTTCTCCCTCTCATAAGTTATGGCTGCTCGGTTTGGGCCGATGCTATTGATCGCAAATTCGTTAAAGAACCCTTAGAGACGTTCCAAAGACAAGTCGGACTCCGAATCATAAGAGGATATCGAACAGTTTCAGCTGAAGCAGTTGGAGTTTTGGCGAATCTATTGCCAATCGATCTGTACCTCAAGTCGATAGCCATCAGATATTTTGTCAAACACAATATCGACCACAAACTACTTCGGGAATACTTTGATGGCACAGATTTGAAACTTGAATGTGTCCAAAGACCAGAAGACATCCGTAATCTACCGCCCATTCCATTGAGAACTAAAATAAAGATAACAGAGACCGAATCAAACACTTATGAGATATACATTTCAGGAAATTCAAAGAGGAGTCAGAACCTATCAGGGGGCGGCGGCGGATATATGATATACAAAGACAACCGAATGACAGTGAAAAAGAAGTTGAAGACCGCGAAATACTGCACAAAATTTCAAATCAGTTTATACACTTTGAATAAAGCCATCGAAAAAGTTAATCAACTTAAAGGAGCAAAAGAAGTGACAATAGTTATAACAAATTCTTCGATTCTTAAAGCTATATCAGATCCAAGATCAACGAATCCTTTAGTTCAACAAATATACAGAAGTTATTATAAAGCAATAGAACAAGGAATAAATATTGAATTCAAAGACAAAAGTTTCGACAGAATTGACCAAAGAATAATAGATGTCAAAGTTCTGGCAGAAGAAGCCAGTAGTTCTCACAATAAAATTGACTTCGATCTCATATCTGAATCAACTGTAAAAAAGAGATTATTCGATAGAAACCTTGAAATATGGAACCAGAGATGGAATGAATCAACGAAAGAAAGAACAACATTCGAATTCATACCAACAATTGAATACAGAATTAGAATCGACTCAATCATTACACACAATTACTATTTGACTCAAGCAATCTCAGGACATGGAAAAACTAAACAATACCTGCACAGAATGACGATCATAGATTCGCCATTTTGTGATCGATGTCCGACAGAAGTAGACGACATAAAACACAGGATCTATGACTGCCATTCATATAGAAACCAAAGATCAAACCTAATACAAGAATTGGAATCAATTGGACATCATTGGCCTATTGCCTTAAACAGATTGTTAGATAAAAACATTTTTCAAAAGTTCTCAAAATTTATTATAAATATATTTAAATAGTTCATCTTATTTAACAATATTTAAAACAAATTTATGTAAATATTTTCAAAATTATTTTATTTATGCTTAAGATATAGACTTCAAAAATGTTTATTAATGAGAAATCTATTGTAATCAATTAACTAATATGCCCTTATGATGTTTCACGGGATAGGGGCAATCCAATAATAAATTATTTATGCAATGAAAAAAAAAAAACCTAACCTAACCTAACCTAACCTAACCATAGCCAACATGGAGGCCAACGAGTGCGACACGTTTTTAAGTGAGAGCGAGAAAATTGCTCTAAAATTTAATAATTTAATAAATTTAAGCAGAAATTTGAAAAGTGATATTAAAGATGGTCTTCTAGATTGTGTTGAAGAGTTCAAATGTTTAATTAATTCGCAAAATAATGAATTAAATAAACAAAAAAGCCATATCAATAATGTTTTGGAAACACAAGTCGGCCATTATTTTAGTGCCACGCAGGCATTGAGTCAACAAATGCAAGAAATAAAACAACTAATTGGAAATAAAAGCTATTCCTCAGCAGTCAAATCATCTCCTCCATCAATAGAAGAAAATCAGTCCAAAAATGTATTATTAATTAAGCCCAAAGATAATAACAAGAAATCATTTGAAACTGAAAAAATTGCTAAGTCTATTATTAATAAAAATAATTGCAATATTCAAGTAAAAAATGCTCGCAAAATATCTAAGGGTGGCATCGCTATCGAATGTAACACACCTGAAGAATGTGAAGAAGCCCTAAAATTAATTTCAAATAAATCTAATGATTTAATTGCAACAAAGCCAGCGAAAAGAGCGCCAAAAATTGTTATTTATGGAGTGCCAGAAAACATGTGTGAAACAAAAATTATCGATGAAATTATTGACAACAACATTGATATCAAAAACTATTTGGAGTCTAATAATGGCGAAAACATTGAACAAGAAATTAATGTCAAATTTAAATTTAGACAAAAACAAAGAAATTATTTGAACAATTGGGTTCTTGAGGTTAGTCCTAATTTGTATAAATTACTAGCGAACAAGCGTTCAATATTAATCGATTGGAAGTCGTGTTCGTTTGCAAACTACATCTCTATAATTAGATGCTATAAATGCAATGGCTTTTCACACATTGCAAAAGATTGTAAACAAGAAACTGAGTCATGCGGACACTGTGGCAAAGAGCACAAAACCAAAGAATGCGATCAATCTCATGATCAATTTTGCAATAATTGTGATAAACACAACAAATCATCAAAA